>JAGKTI010001577.1:23756-51877 GCA_018397915.1 Birgus latro | reverse complement strand
AAGGGAAGTGGAGGAGCGATTGGGTAAATATAGATTGGAGCAGATGGGGGACGTGGAGGGTGTGTGCAAGGTATTCACAGAAGAAATCTGTGCAGCATGTGAGGTGGTGTGTGGGGTGAAGAGAAGACGAAAGGGGGTTCAGGGAACAGCATGGTGGACTGAAGAGGTGAGAGAGGCTGTGGCACAAAAGAAGAAAGCATATAATGAGTGGATGAGGAACAGGGGCGACGAAGAAGCTGAGAGACGGACGAGAGAGTTATATGTAGTGAGGAGGAGAGAGGTGAAAAGATTAGTAAGAGAGAGTAAGAAGAGAGTGGATGAGGAATTTGGAAGGAATTTGAGTGCAAAGTGGAGGGAATGTAAGAAAATGTTCTGGAAGGAGGTAAAGAGAGCTAGACAGGGTGCCAACGAAGGCAGTGGGGGTGTGAAAGATAAAAATGGTAGATTACTAGTGGAGAAGGGAGAAAAAGTAAACAGATGGAGAGAACACTTTAATGAACTGTTGAACATAGAGAATGAAAGTAATGCAAGTATAAGTGGCTGGGGAATGGCAGGGAGAAGGAGGGTTGTGAGAAGAGAGGAAGAAATCACCAGGATGGAAGTGGTGGAAGCAATGAAGAAAGTTAAAATGGGGAAAGCCCCAGGAATTGATGGAGTGTGTGGTGAAATGCTGAAGCATGGGGGAGAGATAGTAATAGAATGGATGTGGAAGGTGTGCAGATTGGCTTGGGAGGAGGGTAGAGTCCCGGAGGATTGGAAGTCAGGTATAATTATTCCTCTGTACAAAGGAAAAGGGGAAAAAGCAGTGTGTGGTAATCATAGGGGCATTTGCCTTCTCAGTGTAATAGGAAAAATATATGGTAGGATACTTATTGACAGAGTTAGGGAAATTACTGAGGAATTAGTTGGAGAAGAACAAGGAGGTTTTAGGAAGGGAAGAGGTTGTGTAGACCAGATATTCATTCTTAGATCCTTAGTGGAAAAGTTTCTAGAGAAGGGCAAGAAGTTGTATGCAGCNAAGGGAAGTGGAGGAGCGATTGGGTAAATATAGATTGGAGCAGATGGGGGACGTGGAGGGTGTGTGCAAGGTATTCACAGAAGAAATCTGTGCAGCATGTGAGGTGGTGTGTGGGGTGAAGAGAAGACGAAAGGGGGTTCAGGGAACAGCATGGTGGACTGAAGAGGTGAGAGAGGCTGTGGCACAAAAGAAGAAAGCATATAATGAGTGGATGAGGAACAGGGGCGACGAAGAAGCTGAGAGACGGACGAGAGAGTTATATGTAGTGAGGAGGAGAGAGGTGAAAAGATTAGTAAGAGAGAGTAAGAAGAGAGTGGATGAGGAATTTGGAAGGAATTTGAGTGCAAAGTGGAGGGAATGTAAGAAAATGTTCTGGAAGGAGGTAAAGAGAGCTAGACAGGGTGCCAACGAAGTCAGTGGGGGTGTGAAAGATAAAAATGGTAGATTACTAGTGGAGAAGGGAGAAAAAGTAAACAGATGGAGAGAACACTTTAATGAACTGTTGAACATAGAGAATGAAAGTAATGCAAGTATAAGTGGCTGGGGAATGGCAGGGAGAAGGAGGGTTGTGAGAAGAGAGGAAGAAATCACCAGGATGGAAGTGGTGGAAGCAATGAAGAAAGTTAAAATGGGGAAAGCCCCAGGAATTGATGGAGTGTGTGGTGAAATGCTGAAGCATGGGGGAGAGATAGTAATAGAATGGATGTGGAAGGTGTGCAGATTGGCTTGGGAGGAGGGTAGAGTCCCGGAGGATTGGAAGTCAGGTATAATTATTCCTCTGTACAAAGGAAAAGGGGAAAAAGCAGTGTGTGGTAATCATAGGGGCATTTGCCTTCTCAGTGTAATAGGAAAAATATATGGTAGGATACTTATTGACAGAGTTAGGGAAATTACTGAGGAATTAGTTGGAGAAGAACAAGGAGGTTTTAGGAAGGGAAGAGGTTGTGTAGACCAGATATTCATTCTTAGATCCGTAGTGGAAAAGTTTCTAGAGAAGGGCAAGAAGTTGTATGCAGCCTTCATGGATCTGGAGAAAGCATATGACAGGGTGGATAGACAAGGTTTGTGGAAGGTATTAAGAATATATGGAGTGGATGGGAAGTTGTTGAAGGCAGTGAAGAGTATGTATGAGGGTGCTAAGGCTGCAGTGCGTGTGGATGGCAAACTGAGTGAATCTTTCCATTTGAAGGTTGGATTGAAACAAGGATGTGTCATGTCTCCATGGTTGTTCAATCTGTATATGGATGGGGTTATAAAAGAGATACAAGGTCGGGCAGTGGATGTTGGAGCGGCCCTAGTGAGAGAGGGCAGTGTTTGGAAACTCCCTGTACTGTTGTTTGCAGATGATACTGTGTTGTTGAGTGAAGACGAAGGGGAGCTGCAAGGCTTGGTAGATGAGTTTGGGAGAGTGTGTAAGAAACGGAATCTAAAGGTGAATGTGGGGAAGAGTAAAGTGATGGTCTTCGAGAGAAGTGAAGCCAGTGAGTGTACAGTGAGATTGGATGGGAAGGAAATGGAGAATGTGAGTGAATTTAAGTACTTGGGCAGTGTGATGAGTAAGGATGGTAGTCTGGAGGGTGAAGTGCTCGAAAGGGTACAGCAGGGAAGGAAGGTTGCTGGTTCGTTGAAAGCAGTGATAAGAAACAGGGAGGTGAGCATGGAAGTGAAAAAGTTGTTACATGACAGTATTGTGATACCAACTCTGACATATGGAAGTGAAGCTTGGACCCTGTTGGAAGGACAGAAGTCAAGAGTGAGAGCAGTGGAAATGAGTTATTTGAGAGGAGCATGTGGAGTCACATGGAGAGACAGACTAACAAATGAGGAAGTGAAGGAGCGTTGTGGTGTGGTTGAGGACGTGATGGGAAGCGTTAGGAGAAACACGTTAAGGTGGTTTGGGCATGTGGAGAGGATGGAGAGTGAAAGATTGACGAGGAGAGTGTATGTGAGTGAGGTGGAGGGGGCGAGAGGGAGGGGGAGGCCGAGGATGAGATGGAGGGATGGAGTGGAGAGGTATATGAGAGAGGGGGGTGTGAGTTGGGAGCGTGGTAGTGAAATGGCAGGGGACAGAGTGACATGGAGGCGATTTGTTTGTGGCCACCCCGTTCGGGATTGAGGCGTCTGGCAATAGATAGATAGATAGACAATGGAAGGCAAGGGAGAGGGGACAGCAGAGACTGGACAGTATAGTTGTCTTGGCCAGGCTGCCACTCTGTGAGAGAACGAAGCCGACATTCTTGCGAGTGACAGCTGGCGAGTAGCATCACTTCACGCTCCGCCGTCTTGACTGTGCAATATTTTTTGTCACAAACGTTTCCAGCAAGTTATTTACAGCAACAACTGTTTGTACGTTATTAAACATTCCCTTGCTGAGAAATCTAACCATTCCAGTGTAAGGTGTGCCAGAGACTTCCATGATCCAGGTCCTTTTCTGCCCATTGAAGTTTTGAAATTAAATAAAAGTGAGGATTACTAGAGATAATTTTGAGTATGTAATGTTATATCAATATGGGTTCATTTTTTATTTATTTGTTAGGCAGCTGTAGAACTGGTAATATTTTCTGATGTTTGTATGGGGGAAAACGGCCTCCATAATCAGTCCATGAGTTCATTAGGGACGGTATCTCCTAAACGGTTGAGAATTTACCCATGGTGTTTTTTTTTCACTTAAAAGTAGGCCAAGTCACATCTCAAGGTTTTCAAATGTTTCCCAGGACACTTTATTTCACCGTTCTCTCCCTTAGGTTATCCTTGGTGGCGGAAGACAGGAGATGGGAGCTTCAATAGACGAAACTGCGCCTCTCAGATGCCCAAGACAGGATGGGAGGAACCTGGCCGAGGAGTGGAGGGAAGAGAAGGAGAGGCACGGAGAGAAGGCCGAATACGTTACAAACACAGGGGAACTTTTGAGTGTTGATGTGAACTCTACTGATTACCTCATGGGTTAGTTAGTCTGTCTGTCTGCGTGTGTATCTGTCTGTCTAACTGTTTATCTTGCTCACTGTCTACCTGTCAGTCAATCAGTCATAGTACCTAACAGTCTAAATACGTATGTCTGCATCTCTCTGTCTGTGTATGTGTGTCTATCTATCAATGACTGTGTGTGTGTGTGTGTGTGTGTGTGTGTGTGTGTGTGTGCGTGTGTATCTGTCTATTTATATCCATCTGTGCATCCATCTATCCATACACCCGGCCATTCATCCATCCCACCATTTATCTATCAATCTGTATGTTTATCTATATACATATCTATCTATATCTGTCTATCAGTACGTGTACATATGGCTATTTGTCTCTCTACCTAAGCGACGGAGGAGTGGAGGCAGGAGTATGCATGAGGGAAGAGTACGGCCTATGTTCACTGCTTGATCAGTTGGAACAGTTCGGTTACAAAGATCAGATCATAGTCGACGTGAGACGTAAATATATACGTGATTGGCACATCAGACTCTCAACACCAGTCACGTAGTACGGTACTTACAAGTGGAGGGAACTGAACGTCGTGTAGTCGATGTGCATAACACTAGTCTTTCTCTTCTTTGCACAGGACTGTTTGCTGAGCGTATGATGCCCTACTATGTTGACCGCAAGGATGGCCCTGAGGGAACCCCCACCCTGCCTCAAATGGTTCACAAGGCCTTGGGCATTCTGACGAAGGCTGAGTATGGCTTCTTCCTCTTCGTAAGTCTACTGGTCTAGAGTTGTTACTTCCAGACGATTATATTTTACTTATAAATGCCTTCAAGTAGTGTGGAGGTTAATTAAGATGGAATACAGCCCTTTCCAGTACTCTGCTTCATATGCTTCACAAGTCGCTGGGGAGGCCTACTAAGAGTGAATATGATTTTCTTCCTCTGGTTAGCCATTCTGCAGATATCCTTAGTTTTTTATTCAGCCAGACGACGCATTTCTTCTTTCATTATTACTCTCTCGCCTACTTTATAAAATAGCCTGGATATTTTTTAAGTGGGAGGAAAAAAAAGACATTCATTTATCCCTTCACTACTTACGATATGCCGAAATTTAAATAAACACGTTTGAAAACAACAAAAATAAACTATGTTGACCCAGACGAAACCCCTATCCTGCTGACTGTGGCTTCTTCCTCTGTAATTTTATTGGCATATTTTTGTAACGTCCTGGCGATGATAATTGACCCAGGAAGAGCCTGCAGTGATGTAGGTTTATTAAAAGACTATCATACCTTTGCTTCACCTTGCCTCAAATGCTTCATAGGGCTTTGGGTGTAGTTACTATATATGAATATGAGTTTTCTTTTGGGCGAGTCCTCATTATATCATTTATGTTTTATTCTTGCTTTTTCATGACCATTCGTAGCTCATATTGACATTCGGGGCAGGAGTGTACCCGTGCTGGAGGGGGCTGAGATTTCC
This sequence comes from Birgus latro, assembly GCA_018397915.1. Lineage (NCBI taxonomy): Eukaryota > Metazoa > Arthropoda > Malacostraca > Decapoda > Coenobitidae > Birgus > Birgus latro. Next base: position 46,465 of record JAGKTI010001577.1, on the reverse strand, counting down.
TTTACCTTGTCTAGCATCGCTTTAAGTCAGTTGACCTTATAACCCAGGAGTGGAATATCTGAACATATTTGCAACTGATTCCATAACGTAACAAAGATTTGATTGTATAACTGCAGTTTTAACCACGCATCACCTGCACTAGCTTTTAGTATGAGCGAGGGAGCGATGTTTACTCCAAGTAAAGTTTGGGAATGAACTGCCCGGCCCCACCTGACCGTCCCACTAAGCAGAAGCTAATAATTTTACTCCTATGTGAAGTAGAGTCAACTAAAAACTCACCAGTAATGGCTTAGTAATCCTTTGGAATCTCGAGTTTCCCAAAGGGGTGTTCGGCTCTAATCGCTGAACGCCTGAATTACGAAATAAAATTAAAAATTTTTTTTCCCCCGTAATACATTTTTTTGTTGTATCAACTGTAACAAATAAATATCGGAGATTCCGCCTACAATTTTACATTGACGTTTTTGCTGTTTTGATGGTGAAATTTTCAAGTGAAAACACTCCATTCATGGCTTTAATCATCCCATCAATAACCAAGTCTTTATCGTAACATGGCGCTCACTCGCCCGTCACGCGCTCACAAAGCGCCGTTTACTTGTATTTTTATCAAACGCTCTAATTTGGTATTTGGGACATTTTTATTTCCTTTAGTGCTACGTGTCTTGCAATTCAATCTTTTTCTACATTAGACATGGCTGCTTGTTACTCAGAAGCATCAGTTTTCCCGCGTCCCTCCCAGACAACATAAGGTACAGGATATTATGGCAGAGATTTATAGGTTAGCATAATATCAAAACAGGATCTTTTGATGGTCTTTACTATGATTAACTGAATCTGACATCCATTCACATTAAAAATCGTGCATTTATAGAGGTGAGGAGGGGGAGTTCTAAAGGAAAAAAAAACAAATGTTTTCCCTTGCAAATTATATTCGAATAGAGCACATTAAAACCAATGGGAAAAAAAAGCTTTATGTTCAAATCACTAACTGCTTAAACCTGAAAAATTACCGAGTTGTTTTCACAGGAATATGTACTGATGCGGACAAAAAGCAACACACAGATTATAATAATTTTCCTCATTTGCCTATAATTTGATTTTGTGCAGAAAGTAAGAGACAGAAGTTTGTACACGCTTTTTATTCTTCATGCAAAAACAAGTCTTACTACTACGTGTCATACGGACATACGGTCCTGTAAATCCAGTTTATCCTATGTATGGTGGCTGGGTCGGTGTTGTTATTAGCTGTTTACATTACACCTGGGTAATGACTTATGTGCAGTTTATATATTAAATGCACAGTACCTCAGATCCTCAGATTAATAACGCATCACATGCTGACACAAGCGGGTAATGATAAGTTACTAAGAAGTCTTCTTAACGGACGAGATAACGAGTCTTACAAGTATATCTGATCAAGCCATAGAGTAGGTGATACAACTGTAGGAGGTGGAACTCGTTCATCTTATCTTGACGGAGTACAGTCAGGGTACGCAGTGTGTTATGTACCGCTGACAGTATCTTATGATTGCAGGTTGAAGGAGGGCACATAGACATGGCATTGCACAGAAACCAACCTGGTCGGGCCCTAGAGGAGACGATACAAATGGAAGAGTCAGTGTTGCTCGCTCTCTCTTCTCTGGACCTTGACGAAACACTTATCCTCGTTACTGCAGACCACTCGCACTCTATGGCCTTTGGAGGATATCCAACAAGAGGAAACCATATACTAGGTAAGGCACACAACCATTTATATAGAATCTGAGGCATCGACTGACCACTGAGGCATTAACTGACCACACAGCGTCTGTTAGAGGCAGCCATTCACTAGACAAAGAACCAGTTACGTGGACTCTAGGAAAGGCAGACCTTAGGATAGCACAGAATAAGTTATATATATCTTATTTATATCTTGGGTATGACAAGGAAACAAAATATAGTCAGATGTATAAACTGACTACAGAGATCCTGTCACAGGCTGCTATATACCAGGCAAGGCAGAGAACTGGTTATGCACTAATTAAAACTAATGTCCCTCTAAATATGTAAAGAACATAAATTGTTCTTTGGATAATTTTGTGTAACTAGAAGTCTGTATCAATAAGGGTTCAATTCTCAGCCGTTACACTAAGACCTCATCATCAACAATGGTTTCACTTATTGTGTAGCCGGAAAAATTAAGAAGTACTGATAACCATGTGCATGAAAATGATCTCCCTCAAAATTCGCCTGTGATGTCATCAATAACTGAAGCTCCGTAAGCTCCGTAATGCTTTAGAGTATGCCGATGTAGCATTTTCAGGATCAAAATGAGAAAAAAAGTATTAAAAAGAATCTCTTATGTACCCTGTAGAGTAGGAGCGAGCACTGATGAAAAAGATTCTACACTGCGCATTAAATATAATTACAGCAGCCAGCAAATCACATATCCCTAATAACAACACCAAAAACTTTATTCCAAACTCCTCACTTCAGATAAAATAATTCAGCAAGGACAAAATCAAAGTAAAGAGCAAAATTCAACACACCCTAGCAGAAGTAGAAACTGTACCAGTTTAACAACACCATTAATGAACTAATTAAAAGTCGAATGTAAAATAATTGAAAAACATTGAAGAAACATTTGATCACAGAAAGTGAACAGCAGCAAGTTCCAGTAAACAATAACAAATACTCACATATCCTTAAAATCACTCTCTTAACAGTGATAGAGCTCTAGCAGGATGGAACAAGTAAAGAACCCAATAAACTATCTTGCATTAATATTTCACAAGACTGCGGATCCTCAAAACAGACCTGTCACAAAGAAACTTAGAACAGTCATAGGAGACTCACAAAGACAACCCCCCGTTCACCCTATAATGAGGACAACAGACGGTTAAAAATACGACAAACTCCAAAGCAGTAGGAGCAGAAAAGATTTCCAATGGCCATGTACAACACTCTGGACTCATAGCAATGAATTCCCTTACTGAAATTTTCAAGTTTTGGATTGACAACCACATTCCTGATATCTGAAAAAATAAAAATCATCCTCATACTCAAACCATAAAAACCTTCCAGCAATCCCTCACCATAGAGACGAATATCAATGTTTTGCACACCACTGTAAATTATGGAAGGGTTAACCTTAAATAAGATCACCTCCAACATCTATCTGCCTGACCCTCAACATGGATGCCGACCAAAAGATACAATCACCACCCACATCTCCAAGTTAGCACAGCTCATCCTACATGACTTCAACAAGAAACAGCTACCATTTAGAACCACACTGCCAGCAGTAGACATAAACAAGGGTACTGACAGTACCAAAACACATCCTAGTTAGTAAGATCTAGGAGGTACACAGAAAACAATACAAAACGGTGGCCAACTTCCTAGTAGGCAGATCAGCTCAGGTGCTCTATCGAAAACCAAACTTCTTACTTAAGAACACCATCCAGCAGATTCCTAGAGGCTTTAGTCCTTTCCCGCTCATGCTTTAACTTTTATCTCGACGACCTATGAGCTTCCTCCTCACCCTCCATTTTACCCTCCACTTGACAAAGGCAGAGGAGGGCATTGTTATCAGTGGTGTCCGTCCGTAGAGTTGCGTGGCTGGGCGGCTGGCTGGGGATAGAGATTTCGATATCTGTGCAAATCCCAGAAAGTATTAATTATAGTCATGAAATTTTCACATAGTTATGTGCCTTTTAGTAAACTGGTTCCTTTTGATAGGTAGAGTGCTGTGTCTTAAGTATTTTTTTTTTAGATAATGAAAAAGTTTCGTTTCGTTTCGTTTTTTGAAGGCTCCAACAAGCTTGCATGCGTTGGCCTTGGTCACCTAATGGCGGCGCTCCACGCTGCTCGATCTATGGCAGCCTCCCTGTTCAGTCCCTTAACCCTGAGGTCACACTTAATGACCTCGTCCTGTGTCTTTCTCGGTCTACCCCTCCCAACCCCTCCCCCAGTATTAACACTTCCCACCTTCTGCACCCAATTATCATCCCACATCCTCTCCACATGCCCAAACCATCTCAGCCTACCTCTCCTCATCACAACACCAATACACTCCAGTCCCATCCTACCTCTCAACTCTTCCATCATAAACCCAGCATCCCCAGGCCTTGCACGCAGGGACGCACTGCATATCCACCTAATCATTGCCATTTCTGTACGTTTGAGCCTGCGAAAATCCTCTTCCTTTACTGCCCAGGTCTCACTCCCATACACCATCACACTCCTAACACATGCTGCATACAAAGACCCCTTAGCACGTAGGAAGAGTCCTCTCAATGTCAGGAGAGGCAACAGCTCCCTGAACTTCTTCCAACCACTTCTCACCCTAGCAACCGAGCTAATTCCAACCCCACCTCCAGCACATAACATGTCTCCCAAATAACATTACTCTTCCACACACTCAAGAGACTCACCAGCAAGTTCAATCCATTCACGCCTAACAATCTCCACCCGCTCTCCCCGACACACCTCGCACATAAAATCAGGATTATCTCACAGTCTACCTCTAATATACATCTCTTGTGCACCCATTCATCACAAACACTACACAAGATGGAATTACTTTCCACACCTTTGTGGCAAACTGCACACGGCCACTCTCCCTCTTCTTTGACTGTACCGCCACCAACCCTAGATATCATCACTTTTGTTTTATCTGCATTTACCCTTAAGTCCCTGTACCCCATACCATCTCTCCACTTCTTAAATCTTTCCTCTGCCTCATTTTCATTCTCTGCAATCAACACCAAATCATCAGCATACAACATCTCCCACGGCAGTCCATCTCTGAAGTCACGTGAGAGGGCTTCAAGCACCATGATAAACAACAAGAGACTCAAAACTGACCCCTGATGCACACCAACATTCACGGAAAATTCATCACTCAAAGCTCCATTCACTCTTACCTGGGTGCGAGCAACCATGTACATGGCCATAACCACCCTAACCAGCCACTCTTCCAACCCCAGCTTTCTCATTGCCCACTTCACCACCTCTCTAGGGACTCTTTCAAATGTCTTTTCCAAGTCAACAAAAACAAAATACAGTTACCTTTTCTTTCCAATATACTTTTCCTGAAGCTGTCGAACAATGAATATGGCATCAGTAGTCCCCCTGCCTGGCATAAACCCAAACTGCATCTCATCAATATTCACTCTTTCTCTAATCATACCTTCTAGAACTCTCTCCATTACTTTCTTTATCTGATCTAAGAGCTTTATACCTCTATAATTTCCTCTTTCCAGGGCATCACCCTTCCCTTTGTACACATTTACAATTACACTCTTCAGCCAATCATCTGGGACAACACACTCATATATAATCATATTCATCAGGTCAGTGACTAACCTCACCCCAGTATCTCCTGAGGCCTTCAACATTTCGGCAGTCAACCCAGACACACCTGCTGCTTTCCCCACCTGCATCCTGCCTACTGCCTCACTCACAGTAGCAGCGCCAATCAAAGGCCAAGGGCCAAATACTGGATCAGCTGGCTCCAAACCTTCCCTGTCCCAGTCAAACTCCTCATTCAACAACCAGCTATAATGCTTTCTCCATGCATCTTTAATATCCCCACTGTTCACAACTACCCTTCCATCATCATTCTTCACACACTGCTCACCTACAATATCCCGAAAAAGCATAAAAAAAAATATCTTTTCTGAGATTTCAATGAGCCCTAGCAAGTAATATATATATATATTTTAATGTGTCCGACTCTGGGCATAGGCTTTACAGCCTGCTATCAAGGCCCAGCCGTCCTCCTACATACCATACACCTCTACATGTCACCACTTCGGCGCTAACACCCACCGTCCATATTAAATACATGCTAGGGCTGTCTCATACAGGACTGGTGTATTGGTATTAGCGGGGTCATTTTTACGACATGTCGGCGGGTCTCCTGGTAGATCAGTAAAGCCTGATTTAATGAAATTCAAATCCTTAAACTGTTCCCTGCCCCAGCGAGGATTCGAACCTGGGTCTCTCGGGACTGCAAGCCAACTCTCTACCGATCGAGCTACCGCCTATTTACCATGGATAAACTAATAAAATTTTTAAGTTTTAATGTTTCTATGTTATACAGAGGGTAGGGAGGTGATGACCGTTATGCTCTTGGTTTGGTGTGCAGGAGGATGAGGGGGTATGTGTTTGGTCAGGTGGAGAGTTGCAAGAGCGCTGCATTGATGAGGATGACAGTGGTGGTAGTGATTATGGTGGTGGTGGTGGTAGTGTTGATGGTGGTGGTTGTAGTGATGATAATGCTGGTGATGATGATGATGGTGGTGGTAGTGATGATGGTGATGGTGGTGGTGATGATGATGATGATGATGGTAGTGATAATGGCGGTGGGTTTTTACTTCCTATCACACTTCCCTATTCCATATCACTGATTTTATTAAGTTTTAATTAATGTGTCTGTGTTATATAGAGGAGGAGGGGGGGGGGGGGACGAAAGCCTTTATGCACTTGGAGGGGTGTTCAGGGAGGTGGAGGGTATGTGCTTGGTCGGAAGGAGGGTTGCCACGGCGTAACGTTGCCTATGCTTCAATATAACTGTTATTCTATGCCGACACTAGTTAACAGCTTCACACACACGTCAGAACTCTACACCAGCACTCCACTTCCAGCTGTACTGCACCATTACTAAACAGAATGTTGGCTTTGATCAAATAGAATACCTGGCTTATTAACCAGATCAACCATTACCCTTCTCACTACAGAAGTACTTGAATCTCATACACACTCAGGTGTTCCTCTTCACTGAATAGCTCCAAAGGGAATTATCCCTCAATTAAAAAAAAAAAAAACTCCGAACACAGACATGGCTTTTTCTCATCGAACACTTCACATCAGTGCAAAAACATCTCACAATCTTTGATGCCTTCAAGAAACTCAAATATAATATGTTTAGATAAAAGAAAGAATCCTTTAAAAACCGGCCACACACCAATCGTTTTACCAACAATGAATTACGGTAAGCCAATTCGTGCCCCAATCCACTCGTGCATAGGCTGAAAAATGTAGGTATACAGTAGCGATAGCATTAAGGTCGCAATCTGGGGTGGGGTAGGACGATGGCATTTTCCAAGAGGTAGCCAATTAAGCTGCGAGTCGAGAAGTGGGAGGGACTTTCCAGGGATATAAATGTCTAGGCTCTGTCACTTTTGTTCAGACTTTCTGTGTCTCTCCTGTCCAACATTTCCACTTGTCTCACTGAATCATCTTCAAAACTATCATTCTTAAAAATGATAATCCTTGTCCCCTAACACAGGTTTGGTAAAATGTGACTAAAACCTTAAGACATTGTTTCCCACCAGTAAGTGGTAGGAACGGGGGACTGGAAGGGATGCGCTAAGTGAAGTCACGCACGTCTTATTTCAGGTTCAAGTGTTTCAGGCCAAATACTGAACAGATTTGGACTGCAATCCATTATTATTGAGATATTCCATTAAAACGTATTATTTAATAAATGTAATAGTCTTTACTCACAATTACCAGCCTTTAATGAGCTACCTACTAAACAAAACAGAGTAACTGCGACCATGCTGAAGCTTGCAGATCAACTCCCCCCCACCCGCCCTACACCAGTCCTCACCCCATCCTTGACGTCAGATGCACTGTTACCAAACCTAAATGCCGCATGGTACAAGAGCTTTTGTGCAGGGACGGGGTGGGGTACGTTCTTTTATGAGTGCTGAACGCCTTAACCTCGAAGAGTCTTGTGTCACCCAGGCGTGACGGTTCGGGGCATTTTCAAAACATAAATAAGTGGGGGAACATCAAGGTATGTGCCTATGAGCTTCGCGACTGTGAGCTGATGGACAACAGGCAGTACGTTATACAATATACCTTCCCCGTGGAATTCCACATGTAATAACCGATATAAGCTGGTGAATATGTTGCTTAATTATTCAGACTGAGTGGAAATTGGAATTTACATCATATACTTTTACTCTTAGATTTCTGTCTCTGAGAAATGAGGAAATCAAAGGAACAAAAGACGTTAGTCCACAGCAAGGGAGTTTGGACAGCAGGGAACAGTGTCACACTCTGTCAAAAGGTTTAGAAATATCAAGGCCTACAGCATGAGTTTCCCCATGTTGGTCAGCTGATTGATGGATGGTGTGAGTCAGGAGATTGAGTACATCAATGGTGGATCTTTCATGGTGAAAACCATACTATCACAAATAAAGGTGCTGGATTCAAGATGTTTAACTGTGTGCTTGTTCATTACAGTTTCAAGTGCTTTGCCAAGAGAAGGCGTGATAGCTACTGATCTGTAATCAGAGGAGTCAGAGGAACTTTCTTTCTTCGGAATTTGGTGGATATTGGCTTCTTTCCAAGAATTAGGGAATGAAGAAGTACGTAATCATAGTCTGAATAATTTAAATAGAACATAAGAAAGTTTGGGGGAACACTTTCTCAAAACGATTGGAGGAATTCCATCTGGGCCCCCAGCTTTGTTGGTGGGTAGAGTTACTGGGATGGATTTTACGTAGCTGGTCTGTATTTTAAGTGGAACAATTTCGGGAGAGTCAAGTTCATGTACTGGGACGTTCTGGCTGACTTCCTCTAACGTAGAATTTCTGACAAATGTACTGGCAAAGTTATGTGCTTTACGACGTGGTTGATTTTGTAATGGTACTGTCTGATGATGTTAGTGGGGGAATGGGTGATGACTTGTTAAAGTTATTATTGAAAGAACTGAGAGTTGACCAGAATATTCTATTGTCATTAGGATTGATTAGTAGTTTACATGCTTTGTAGTGAAGAAAGTTTGATTTAGCAAGATTTATTGCTACTTTTGCATGGTTTCTAGAATTCTAAATTGACTGATTATTCAGATGCTTTTATTTTCAGTAAGAGTTATATGCTAGTGACATTTGAGGAGTTGCTCCGGTACATGGCTATAAAACCATACTGGGGAGTCTGATCTTTTTGCGGACTCTTGACTTGGTATGAACAATTCCATACCAGCATGTATTAAGTCATTAATGTGGGAATGGGTACAACTGATGTCACTGGAGAAGAAAGACTGCCGTGAAATATCAGCAAGAAAATTCCTGAATCCATCCCAGCTTGCCCTATCAAAGAGCCATTGGGTCGCCCTGATAGGTTCAGAACAGGTAGGTTTGGGGGAGCCGACTAAAGAGGATTTGATGAGATTGTAGGCGGAAGATTCAGGCGGTGACAGTATTTCTATCCTGTACTGATCACGACTGTTTGTCAGGAATAGGTCCAAGAGAAAGGCATTATGGTCAGGATTATATGGTATTCTGGTTGGTTGCTTTACCAATTGCGTGAGATTAAACGATTCTGCAAACAGCTCGCGTTCTAGCCCAGTATCGTTAGTCCTGGCAGAATGCAATAACCATTCAACATTTTGTACATTGAAATCACCCAAAACGGTAACTTCAGAGACAGGAAGAAAAAACTGAATATGTTCTCAGACTGAAGGGGTGAATCACGTCACTCCAATGACTGTTTGGAACTGTTTTTTGCTGCTTTCAGACAATTTTACCTTATTCAGCTTAACTAAAGGGGATCGGTACAGTCTTTATTAAGCTCATCAGAACAAGAGATCTTCAGGTAAATTAACTGAGTTCATACTTGTACTACTACTACTACTTATTATTAACATTATTATTATTATTATTATTATTATTATTATTATCATAATTATAATTTTCATCATCATCATCATCATCATCGTCGTCACCATCATCATGATCTCATATTCCAACCCAAAGATGGGGCGTGGTGCGGTTCAGAAGGCAAGGCAAGACAAACGATGCAATGGGCAATGGACGACGTATTAATGTACAGCCCGTCAAGTAAACTGGGCCACACACTCCCTGAACCACCATACCATCCCTCCTCGGTAACCTGCTTACATTTGGATCGGGTGGAATCACGTGATGCCCCTCTCACAGAATAGGCCCAGACAACACAACCCACGTAATGGAGCACTCCATAACGCATGCCACACTAAGACGTAGACACAACATCAGCGGTGTAAGGAACGTATGATAAGAATTCGTTGGAGCAATTACTTACCTGCGGTTGACCGGTCAGCTTGGCCAGGCACGACCGGGATGGACGACAAGAACGGCAACAACAAGCCCCTGGAATCTGGACTCCACTGCACAGGCCTAATCCTCCACACATTAAAAAATAAAAAAAAATCTATTGACGAGCTAAAAATCACGCATCAGACATTCAGCGCGACGACTGTCAAGTAAAGCGATGCTAAACCTTGTCCTGTTCTCATCTGTACCTAATTCATTCAGTTCTCAGCAGTTCCAGAGCTGCAATTGCTGATGACCTCCAGGCAAATTATGTGGGAGACATTTTCCGCCTGGGTCATCAATATTTGTGGCTCCGTAACGGCTGAGAATTGGGGAAGTATTGATGCAGTATTTTTATTTTTTTAACGCATAATTTGCCAGATGGTAACCACTTAAAGTTTTTTCCCATATATCAGGAGACATTGTGTATACCGTGTGTCATTCCCCGGTAAAAAAAGGGATAATTTCTAATGATCTTTCCTAAACATTCTTTCCTAAACAGGTAAAACAACGTATGAATATGTGAGTGACGGTCTGCCCTACACGCCTCTCATGTTCACAGCGGGACCTGGATACTTTCATACCTGGGATGGAACAAAGGTAAATGCGTTGCCCAATACTGTTACCGCAAATTATTACTCAGCCTCGGAGGGACTTTCGTGCTGGAAGTTAAATAATACTTGTACAGCCATCTTTACACAGTGAACCCGAGGACATGATACAGTTTAGACGAGATCAAAAGTATTAGGTAATGCCTTAATTAATTCCTTCAGTATCGGAGGCCTCACACAGACTAGATAAGTAGTGTGATAGCAACAAGAATAAACTTACAAAGACATCATCTGGAGTGATATCGTTATCTCATAATTAACCTATTGATCTGGTGACATGGCTGTTCCTTAGCTTCATCTTGCTACAGCCAGACCACTATGTTTAGCTTTGTATGGATGACTGTGAAAAGGTGTATTATGGCACTGCTTAATTCCTTCATTTCGAATAACCTGTCATAAGCCGAATAAAATTTCATGAGAAAGTAACATTTAAAGCAAGAAGGAACAATTGGAGAATGCAATACCCACGCGCCCACCGACTGGTTCTCTCTGAATATATGTGTCTGTAGCCTCCACCTTCACCCAGTGTTCTCAGATTTGAGTCCCTTCATGCATGCTAACCGCCTATAATGTTTGGTTGGAATCTGATGGAAGTTGTTTAAGCTGACCTTGCCATGTAACCCTGACCTTTGACCTTTCCCTGTGGGCTTCATTGTATTAACTGACTTCAAATTCTACATCACAAATTCTCGCCTTACCCTGAACCCATCTACAAACTTTGGTCTAAATCAGACTAAATATGTTTTTGTTGATCGATATACCCATATCTTTGACATATTTCTATGAAAAAAAAAAAACATAATCAATCCTTTGGCTGACCCTCAACAATTCCATCACACTGTTCGAAAATAGATCCAGAGTATTTTAGTTACATTGTTCACACACAGACACAGGTCAAATTTGACCCTGTCAAGTGACTTTGGTCATTGACCTTGCTGATCTGGGCGATGATCCGACTCTGTTCTAATCTTCCTGTCAGATCAGATCCTAATCTTCCTGTCATATCAAGTCTTCCATTAAGTTTAACTTAAGTCAGAGAAAAACTTGAAGCTGATTTAGCCCTTTCACCTTGACCTTTAACCTCTTGTTCTAAAGAACAGGCTTTTTCCTTGCCTGATCTGCAAACCTTCCCCCATGTTTGGCTCAAGTTGGGTCAAGACTGTCTGAGCTGCTTTCTTGGCCATCACTCACACAGAACGAACTTTGATTTTGTCTGTGCCCTTGACCTTTGACTAATTATTCTCAAAACAGACTAACTTCGAGGTGTGAGATGCAGACTCGCAGTATTACCATCAGGAATTCAGGTTATTCTTGACGACTCCGTACTACGCTGGATGCTTTACTGGGAGACGGCTGTGTTACACTCCTGGAGCCAGCAGTTCTATCTGTCTATCTATTGCCACAAACAAATCGCTTCCATGTCGCTCTGTCCCTCGCCATTTCCCTGCCCTGATCCCAGCAGTTCTGTGTTCCTTAAAATCATTAGTTTTTTTTTTTTTTTTAATGCGAGGAAGAAGGAACCAAAGGCTGACCCGCAAAACAGTTCCTTCCAAGAAAAAAAAAGTACAAAAGAAAGGCAAATTCAAGATTCGTTCATTTCGAGATGCCTGGACACACTTCGTTTGAAAGACTGGAGATCATAGGAAGTAGGAAATGCAGACAGAGGGAGACAGTTCCAGAGTTGACCTGTTGCATAAATGAAGGACTGGGAGTAACGGTAGAGAGCTGGACAGAAAAAGGATGAGAGTTTGTTGCCTGACGGGTACTACGTGCCCGTCATAGAGGTGGAGGGAAGCAAGCAGACAGTTCAGAGCAACAGTGACCGTTGCAGTAGTAACAAAAAAGAGATAAAGATGCAACAGTGCGGTGAGTGAGTTTCCGTTTTCACCCAGTGCCATAACATTACACTGAATTAAGGAACTGTCAGCTGTGTACTCTAAAACAGTCTTCTCAGCGTTCCTTTCCTGAAGCAGCAGGTCTTGGCCAGAGGCAGCCACCACTGCCAATTCATCACATTCTGTGAGGAGGCTCCCCACATACAGCTCTTCTCAACTGGGTGGAGTCAAAGGCTTTTCATCTCATAAACTCTTCTCTTACTGGCTTCCTTCAGCCTCTGTCTCTTCGCCGCACTGTTGCATCTTTATCTCTTTTCTGTCGCTACTTCAATGATCACTGTTCCTCTGAACTGTCTGCTTGCATCCCTCCACCTCTACGATGGCCAACAACCTCTCATCCCTTTTCTGTCCAACTCTCTAATGCAAGAGTTAACCGTTACTCCCAGTCCTTCATTTATGCAACAGGTTAACTCTGGAACTGTCTCCCTCTGTCTGTATTTCCTACTTCCTATGATCTCCAGTCTTTCAGATGCAGTGTGTCCAGGCATCTCGAAATGAACGGATCTTGAATTTGGCTCTCTTTTGTATTATTATTTTTTTTTTCTTGGAAGGAACTGTTTGCTGCTTCCTTCTTCCTCACATAAACAAAAGGGTGGCATACAAGACTTTGTTGTATCTGTTGCATAACAGTTTATTTTGCTTATCACTCCTTAACCTTCTCTGTAATGCTGTTTACAAGTATATCGTTTTAATAGCAACGTATTTGCATCAGCAACATATATGAGGGTAGTGAAGTGCAATGAGTGGAATCAGTTGCTTAAGAAGAGGTGTTACGGTACGAAATCTCCAGAACCACATGGAATACCACCCTTAGCCTAAGCCTTCTTTGTCCTTCTCACAGGTACAGAGGAGGAACATAACTGAGGTTGATACGACCAGCATGGATTTTGTAGCCTTGTCCGCCGTGCCAACAGTTGTTGGGGAAGAGCTTCATGGGGGAGAGGATGTGGCTGTTTTTGCTACGGGTAGGTACACACACTGGGAGAAGCAGGACGCTGGAGAGGTTCAGTGATATCCCAAATTATTAGCATGACTCCTGATTTCCCCAGAATATTAATTAATCATCATACGAATCTGTACATGTGGGAACACTGGCTAGAAATGCCACAAGCAAGCGATATATGGCACCCTTCTGTAAGCAGGTGTACTAACATGCTGTTAAATATTCGAATAGTTGACGTATCCATGTCAGTTGTATCATAAAGTCTCGCGCCAAAAGTGCTCCAGTATTAGTTTGATCTGATGCACATCTTATTAGGGTATACTTCAGTCTTGCTACCTAGTGATGATTTTATTCAGCTTGTAAAAGAGGCTGTACTAAGGCCGTGATATGTAACAGAGGTCAGCGTGCGGCAGCTGCAAAAGGATGGCATGGAGTTTTAGTGTCCAAACTGGCATATGAGTATGAAACTTTTTTGTGGCTTGAAAACGATACTTGGTGCCAGAGTACGGTACGTTAGCAAGAGCCTGAGTAAAGTCATCCGACCTACATCTACCATCAATTTTTACCCTTCCCCCCCTCCCTCCAGCCCTTTAGTGAAGATGACAAGAGAAAGTTATGTTGCTTGCATTTTTTGACACTGAAGGAATTGTGTCCACATTTTCTCTCCACCTAATCCAGTGTTGCCCCATGAGGACCGTAGGAGCCCGGGGCTAGGCAAATTGGGTCTGACATTGAAGATGAGTGACCAGCCTCACTCATCCCCGAGTGGCATTATGTGAGCAACAGACCCCAACCCCTCCTTGAATATAAACATGCACCAGCTCAATCCAATTTGAGCGCGTTAGTTACCCGCCAAACCACCAGGCGCTGTAATTTGGTTATATGGTTACCACCCAGCGTGGCAAAAGGTTTCCTGGTGTACAGGAAACAATTTGGCTTGCCACTCAGTGTAGAATCACCCATTGACAGAAGGAAGAGGAAAGAAAGAAGGACAGAAAGACAAGAGGAAGGAATGAAGGAAGAGAGGAAAGGACAGGCACCTGAGAGCAGCGCTACATCGAGTGATTGGATGGTGAGATCTTTTTATCTGAAAGTTTTAAATGCTTGTCTGGCCCAGAGCCAGGAGATGAGTGGGTGCATTGTTCACGACGAGCAGGAAACTCGATAAAAGATTGTTTATCTCGACAGTCTCTGGCAGCAGGCAACTAGTAACCTGCAACATAAGACTGGTATATGGCAGAGGTAAGCTAGGCCTTGATGTTTGATTTCCAAATCAAACCAAGAATCTTCACATAGCCCACGCAGAATTCTTGGGAATTCTACAAATGGTAGACCAGCAGTAGCTTGAGTTTGAGGTCACCCTCAGTGTTGGGAGACGTGGTCCTTGGCCTTGAGAGTGACGTGGTCCTTGGCCTCTTTAAGCCCCTGTGCTGACTTCTCCTCAGTGTCTTGGACGACATCCTCTTCCATTTCATCGTGGTCTCATCAAGGCTGAACACACTCTTGGCACTGTAACTTCATCCTTGCTGCACGCCTTCAGAACAGGAAATCCGCTCCAGCTGCATGATCCACACTGGCAGACTCAACATTCAGACTCATGTGCCGCAAGACAGCACACCCCTTGTGCCACTCAAACCAGTCTGCGCTGGTGTTAATGGGCGCCTTCTGTTAGATGCCAAATTTAGCCTCCATATCCTTCCAGAGCGATCACCCCATCATGCAGTTGATATTGGAGCCCAGCAGTGCTTATCTCTTGTTCTGGTCCTTCATCCAGATTGTTAGTAGCTGCTCCATGTCCTCCATAATGGGGTTACAGGACTCGGTAATGCATTTAGCAGTGAGGGAGCACACCTGCTTTCCTGCATCAAAGATGGCAATGCCCTTCTTTATTATAGTAGAGATAGTTGAAAGTAAGGAGCATGTGCAGAGACTCGACAATGCTACTTTTTCCCTCGCTGCCCTTATGGTGCTTAACAATGTTTAGCTTCATCTCAAGGGAAAGACTTTTCCTTTGGCACATTCTCTCCCCTTCACCAGCTCCAGTGCGCTTTCCACTAGGACCAGCTCCCTTGCGTGACATGATCACTAGGTGTAACTTATTTCCATCCATCCATCCATCATCTAATCCAATGTTACCCCATGAGGAGCGTAGGAGCCCGGGGCTAGGCAAGTTGGTCCTCACATTTAAGATGAATGACCAGCCTCACTCATCCCTGAGTGGCATTATGTGAGCCATAAACCCCAACCATCTCTTGGATATAAACCTGCACAGGCGCAATCCGATTGGAGCGCCTTGATTACTCACTAAAACACCAGGCGCCATAATTTAGTTATATGGTTACCACCCAGCATAGTAAATGGTTTCCTGGAGTACTGAAAACCATTTGGCTTGTCACTCAGTGTAGAGTCACCCATAGGCAGAAAGAAGAGGAAAGAAAAAAGGAAAGGAAAACAGATGAGGGAAGATATTCACCCGTAGGGAAAAAGAAGAGGAAAGAATGAAGGAAAGAAAGACAGAAGAGGAAGGAAGGAAGAGAAGAAAGGGCATACACCCAAAGCAGCACTACATCGAGTGAGTGAATGGTGAGTGCCCCCACCTACCTTATTTCATTTTAAAAATATCAAAATTCACTTTAAGCCACACGCAGTAAAGTCTGTAGATCAACTGTATTACATACTTACAATTATGGTCATTCATTGATATCACTTTACTTGCGAGAATGCGATGTAACATGATTCACATGGGAACACACCACCAATAGCCGGTGATACGTACGAGAGGAAAAGATAGGTATTGGGTAAGTGGTTCAGAGGGGTGGCAGGAGGTATTGGGTTCTGCGTATGTAAGCACTGGTGGCCATCTTGGCTCAGACAAGTGATGGTTGGCTTGCGTGTTGGCATGCATGGGGAGTTCGTAAGCCATCACAACCATCGTATAAGTGAAACCTTATCATCACATACTTATGAACGATCCCAGCTTTTTAGTCACTGTGCACTAGTAAGCAGTTCACTGTATACCAGTTCATTGTAAAACGATAATGTTTGTCCTTAACTGTGTCCCTCCCTCGCTCCCTCACACCCTCACTCACGTAGCAACTGTACTTACTTTAAGAATGGGGTGCAGGTGTGTTATGGGAGGTGTGTGAAGAAAACAAAACTTGAACAACTGTAGATCTCTTCCCAGGCCAGGATTTGGGCTGAGTTGCACCATTGAAGGCTCTCCATGGAGGCTGCAGCACTCAGATATCCCCCTCAGAACCATTAACCCTTAGCCGGCGGTGGAACTATATATAGACTGTGTAAAATAGACTGAAAAATTGCGGTGAGACTTTATACTGTATAGACGCTACCCCAAAAATTGTCCCCTGTAAATCCTAGCAGAGACTATACATAGACGGTAATGTGTAAGTGACCTAGAGCCTCAGATATCCCTATCCGGCAACCTACGGGTAGCGGGAGGCCTATATAAAGGTGCGCACCTGGTGGCTCTCCCTGTGCTTGAATATGTGCATGTTTATATGCATGACTGTGTGTGTATGTATGTATGTATATATATATGTTTGTATATATATATGTGTGTATATGTGTCCATATATATACATATATATATATTTGCCTTAATGACCAGAGGCTTCGGCCCCAATGGTCGATAGGCAAAAAAAAAAAAAAAAATAAATAAAGGCTCTCCAGTTCAAGCCTAGCAGCTGCAGGAGTAAGACCTCGTCCCCACTCGTAGTGAACAGTGGGGTCTAAACTCCTTAGACTTCTTTGCTGCTGCCCGCTTGATCTGCCAGTCGTCATGGCGACTTCCACTACTGCTCCAGCCTTCGACCCGTTGAGGGGGGCATCCTGCAGTAGTGCCAGGCAGCCGGGAGCCACGACGATCTCTGGCACCGTTGTTTGGTTCAACGTGAAGTCTGGGTACGGATTAATCAGACGTTGGGACACTGAATCTGATGTTTTTGTGCACAGACTTGGGATCGTTGCTCCAAATCCACGGCACTTCCGGCGCTCTCTCGGCGAGGGTGAGACTGTGGAGCTTTGTCTCCAGCAGACACCGAAGGGTCCTGAGGCTACAGGTGTCACTGGGCCGGGGGGCGCTGCTGTGAAGGGCTCTGCCCATGCACAGCGGCGCACCGAGGCCCAGAGACGCCGCCCTAGGGGTCTGAGGTGTTCTGGGGAGATTAACGCCATTGTCTCAATGTGTGTTGCTACGGCAAAGGCTTTTTGTGGGGTGACAAGGCCGTTTTGCTCGTCCTCCTCCCCCAGATTTTCGAGGAGAACGGGCTTCCAAGCATTGCCATCCCTCAAAGCTTTGCTGGCAACTCACATTCCTCCCCTCGTCAGCAGCGTCGGCCCCGGCGACCGCAGCCGCAGCCACAGCCGCAACCGCAGCCGCAGCCGCAGCCCCGCCCACTTCCATCTCGGCCGCGCACAACACCGCGCAAAAGGCTGCGGCTCGATGGCCCTCTGAACAGGGCGACTGGCGCCAGTATAATCACCGACCCGGAACCTCCTATGGACTTCGACCTTATCACCACTGTCGCAGAAGTTCACCTTCTGCCTTCAGCAGCTGGGAGGAAACGGGCTGCCTCCCCCGATCTGTCCGTCTGTCTGGACAAGGAGGGCCCTTCCTCCCCCTCTCCATCTGCTGCTGCTGTGCAAGTGGACCTTCCTGCTGCTCCGACTTCGTCTTCGGCCTCAGCTAATCGACCCCATAGCCCCCGAACTGCCCAGATCATCGTCCGAGCCCTTGAGGATGTCTTTATCAGCATTGGTCAGAAAGATCCACCTCCCCTTCAAGACTCTGGGCACATAGATCTGCTGGAGGATCAGGACCAGGACTCAGACTGGGAAGATCAGTCTTCGGGGGCTTCGATCTCTTCGATCTCACCGTGATCTCCAAGGCCTCCTCATGCCATCGAACGCCAGCCCACGTCCTGCCTCCTCGCCATTCTCGTCAGTCTGACTGCCTGCCTTGCTAAGCTTCCAACTGGGGAGCCTAATTCTGCCTTTTTCTTGACGGGCTCTTTGTTTGCCCGTGTCCCCAAAAGTTGGGGATAAATATTTAACAACAACAACAACAAGCGACCATGATTCACCGTACCAGTTACATTTCCAAAAGACCTGTAAGCAGTATCTGATTCACCTCAAAATTCAAAAGGGAGTAAATAATCTGCTGACATTTGTTAGTTGCTGGACTGTCACTACCTGTATATCCTTGTATCTATCTATCCATTCATCACTCACTCACTAATCTGTTAATCCTAATAATATGTCTGTCTGTTCACGCATCCATCTATGTTTTACCACTAACCACATATTCATCTATAGGTCTGTTTGTCCGTCTTTCCTTCACCTGACATTGTCTCTTTCCTTCATCCGCCCACCATCCTGTTTGTCTGCTTATCTGTACATCCATCTAACCCTAATGATTGTACCTGCACATTGTTTTTTCCACCAAGATTCATCTACATACTTACGACACACTTATCCCATCAAAACTCTACTAAAATTTACCTGCACTTACACAGATTATTCAAAATTATCAAAAGTAAGGGAGAAGAAAGATCTCGTGCATTCTAAAGCAAAATTTTGAGGCTGTGACCCGCCTTCGTAATCGGCCCATAAGATTTCAGCATCTGTATATTCCCAAAAGTTAAACACCAAAATCTCAAAACTTTTAAAGCTTTCCTAGTCCTGCAGTATGAAAACTAAGTGAGGGAGGTTTCAGCCTAGCCGACGTAAGATAATCAGTTCCTCAGTAACTCGGCAAGTCAGTAACTCGGTGACAAAGGCGTTTCTCGGCCCGGTCCCCGTGTAGGGCCTCGAGGTTAGGATACTGTAGTCCATCACAGAAATGGGTAGATGACCATCCTACTACCCCTGATGGCACTGGTTGATCGAAAAACCTCACAGTCTTAGGGACCGAACCAACCTGTATGTAGACTGTCACTCCCACTGAGGCTCCCTGGCCACGAGAACACCAGACGCGAAAGTGTAAGTAAACCCCTAATTTAGGACAATAGGTTTTGAAACACCTGTGAAAATATGAAATAAACTGGATTTAACTGTACACGGCGGAAATTCTAACCAGGTAGAAAGGTCCAGCTATTTCTTTAAAGTATCTGTTTTAACTCTGTAATGCTTCAGTTTCCCATCCTCTTGTTCCAGCTAATAACCAGCGATTTTACTCAACTAAGAGTGGATGGTAGCCTAGGAGTTTTAATGCTGTGACAATTAGTCCTTTAATGGTCTGGAAAACTCTAATATTCTCTCCTAGGTAACGCCTGCTATTCTTATTTAGCTGAGTGAGTCTTAGAAACTTAAGGGTGTTTATACTGATGTTAAAAATGGGTGTTTTTCTTCCCTTTGGTCATATAATATTAGAACACATAATTACTGTCACTAGCTCTAACACAGTATTATGAAAGTGAGGGGAAAAGCTGCCTAAAAACATCCCAGAGTTAGCCAAACAAAAATGTAACAAAAATACGTCGAAATGGCACGGAAAGAGATCAAAGAGATTGGCTGGCATTTTGTGACAGCATGGAGAGAGAATATAGTTGGTGAGGGCGGCCACTATCCACTCACTCGATATGGTGCTGCCTACAGGTGACACTGCACTGAGAAACGAACTAAATGGAGTCCTGTAACCCGGATAATACCAAGAAAACTATTATCTATGTTGGAAGGGAAGGAAGGATGGAGTTAGTTTGGTATGGGGAGAAAGAAGGAAGGCTGTGGGTAGGTAGGTAGGTGGGAAGATAGATAAGAAGGAACTAGGTGAGTAGGTAAGGGGAGGAAGGAAGGATGTAAATAGGTAATTAGGCAGGTAGGTAGGTAAGGCGAAGTAGGAAGGAGGTAGGTAATTAAGTAGGTAGGCAAGTATTTAAGTGGACAGGTAAGAAGTTAGGCAGGCAGGTAAGTAAGGGGAGGTAGAATGGAGACAGGTGGGTAATTAGGTAGGTAGGTATAGTACATGCGTTCGTGCAAAGGTATGAGGAGGAAGGAAGGAGGTAGGTAAGTAGACAGGTAGGTAAGAGGAGAAAAGGAGGAGGTAGTTAGGTAGCTGTGTAAGTAGGCATGTTGACAGGTTGCATGTAAGTATGTCAGGGGTGGAAGGAAGGAGGCAGGTAGGTGGATATGCTGGTTAACAGGTATGTAGGTTCGTTGGTAAGAAAATAACTAGGTAGATGGGTAGATAAGTAGGTTGGAAGATAAGCAAGTAGGTAGGCTAACAGTATGCCTACGTAGGTAGGCAAAGCCAAGAAGAAAAGTGAAAGATAGGTCAGTAAGTAGACAGGTAAGTAAACAAGTGACCTACCTGGCAGGCAGGTAGATAGGTAGGTAAGTAGGTACTGTAAGTAGGTAGGTAGGTAGGTGGATGGGTAAAAGTGAGGAATATTTGGTAGAGAAAAGCAGTAATGGAGGAAGTACTGAGAGAATAACTGAGAAGGGAGACAGGGAGGGAGGGTAGGGAGGATAAGAGTCGTAGAGAGGATTTAGGGAGAAACGGAGGGATGGAGGGATGAAGAGGAGGGAAACTGTAAGAGCAGGGGAAGGGGGATACGAAGGGAGGGAGAAAGGGAGGAAGGAAAGAGAGGAGAGAGAGGAGGAAAGAAAGAGGAGAGGAGGGCAAGGGAGAGTATGGATGGGAGTGAAGGAGAGGAGAAAGTAAGATAGGAAAAAAGGAGGAAAAAAGAAGAGAGAGGGTGAGAGGAGTAAGTAAGCAGAAGGAAAGAGAAAGGAAACTTGATGCAGATGACATAGAGAGGGCGTGATAGGGGTAGGAAAGGGGGTAGAGAGGGCGGGTTAATGGGTTGGAGGGGGGAGAGAAGAGGAAGGGACGGAAAGAGGGAGTGGGATGGGTTGGGGAGGGAGGGAGAGAAGGAAGAGGAAATGGGGTTGGTAAACAAGGAGAGGAGGTGAGGCCAGAATGGAAGGGAGGGAGAGGGAGGGCAATAAATGGGGGAGGGACTGAGGGAGGGGAATAAATGAGGGAGGGACAGAGGGAGGGGAAGAAATGAGGAAGGGAGAGAGGGAGAGGAAGAAGGTGGTGGTGGAGGTGGGAGGGAAAAGAAGACATTGGGAGGGGGAGAAAGAGGGGGAGAGATTACGTCAAGCTAAAAGGTAGAGGAAAAAGTATATTGTGAGTGAGAGTGGGACGCGTATAGGCAGGTATTTAGGTAGGTACGTAGGTAGGTAAGTAGGTGGGTAGGTAGGTATTGAGGTAAGAGGCAGGCAGGCTGTTTGATGGGTAGGTATAGGTAAGTAAGCAAGCAGGCATCAGAGTCTCGGTTGACACTATGTAAGGTTGCCTCTGACTCTCCCATTTACCTAAACAAATAAAATCCAATGAAACTCCCAAACACAGGTGTTTTAAACTGTCATATAGCCATATTCTTCCTGCTCTCTGTGCCTAAAAAACTCTCAAAGTACCTCGATCACAACGCAGTCACGCTAAAACACACTCTGTTTAAATCCAGATTCTCCACATTCTTATTTTTTTCTTGTTTCACAGAGGGATTTCCTTCTCTGCTGGGTATGAAGCATGACAGATATTGGCCTGAAAAGGTCATATGTCACAGGTCGGGAACAGGTCAACTTTTACAGTCTTAATCCGATTTAGACCAAAGCTGGTACAAGGGTAAAGTGTCAGCAAGGGGTGAAGTGATTCAGTTTTGACAACCATCGGTCAAATGCAAAGGTCACAGCTCAAGGTCAAACTTTCGCCCTATAATTCAAAGATGTTTTTTATATGCTTTGGATCAAACTTGGTGGAAGGGTTTAAGACAATTATTTTCTTTCTGGAACGATAGGTCCAAAGTCAGGGTCACTGGCCAATGTCAGCATAAACACTTTTGATCCATGAACCAAACTCAGTGGCATGGTTAAAGGTCACTCAAGGATGAAGTATTTCAAGTGTGAGCACATTCAGCCAAAGGTCAAAATCAAAGAGCAGTGTCAAAAGTTAGGTCATAAACCAATTGTAAGGTGCGAGTGTTGGGCTGGCCGATGTCACTTCATGTCATTATTTCCAAATTATTTTATTCAGCTCAAGACACGTTTCTCGAACTGGAAGAGGTTTAGTCTGTGCCTTCATTAAACCCTTCACTATTAAAACGGTCTTCTTAAGTTGAATTACAAAAACCTTCCGAATCTTCTTACACAGAGGATTATAAAA
>JAGKTI010001577.1:0-13585 GCA_018397915.1 Birgus latro | reverse complement strand
AAGAGAGAGAGAGAGAGAGAGAGAGAGAGAAGCCGAACCATAAAAGGCATTTTAGGAAGGGAAAGGGAAGAGAGAAGAAACAAGAGGAGGGAGATATACGAGGGGGAAGCAAGAGTCGGGGAGAGGCACTACTGCTGTTTTTACCAGGGTCTTAAGATGTGTTGGAGTTAGTAGTCTCGCGGGACCTATAATACTCCGCTTTTAGTTCCTCCTCTCCTTGGTCTGGGGTTATCCCATTTCTGCCAGTCTCTTTCTCTTCCTTTACTTATCATATTTTTTTTATTTATTTATTTTTTTGAGGGTGGCACCCACAAGGGCGATCTAGTTTAGTGGTTGTCCCTAACAGTTTCACTCCCTCCTTCACTCACTCACTGAGTTACTGTACATTTTTTTAATAATGAGGTCAAGACCTTATGGTGGGGGAGGACGTTAGAAATGCAAAATTTTGCACATTGTCAGACCTCCACCTGACACACGTTCAGGCAGAATGGGACCCCTCAAGGCCATCCTGCCAACTGGGTGGTGCGGCCTCAGACTCACCTGGTAGGCATAGCCCCCCCCCCCCCTTTTTTTTTTAACCAAGGCCCACGAGTTTATATACACTGGTGCAGCATCACTCTGGCCAGGTAATGAGCAGGGTGTGACCCCGAAGGTCATCCCCACTGGGGGTGGTTACCTCCTGGGATCCCAGTTAAAACCGTCATGTACGGCCATAATTTTTACTTATGAAGACGAATTTATGCATATTGATTGATGTTCACTAAGGCCACGTTTTAGGCGATGCGAGACCGAGGAGATCCGGCTTCCAGGATCCCGAGCAAAGTTGTTACTGATGATTTTTTTTTTTAAGAGAACACGAAATATTGCAGTGTTAACCATCACTTGAATCAGGTTTCAGGCAGAGTCAGTCCCTATGCTGCCGCCCCTCAGGATGGGGGGGGGGGAGAGCGGCCCCTGGTGTTCCTAAACCAAAGTCATTTTGCATTATCATAATTTCAGGCTACGAAAACGAACTATTGCACAATAGGACACGTTCCCTCTGGCTACATTTTTGAAATAGACAACATTACAGACTTTTTATCGTCAGTGTCCAAGAAATGCTGCACAGTTGTAGTTCTTCACCCGGATTAGATTTTAGGCAGGGTGGAACGTCTGGTGGGCGCCGCTCTCTTGTATATAATATTTTTCCCTTCGTAAACACTGCGGGCGAGGGTGTGGTTATCAAAGGTCTTCATCTTCTTATGACTGTATCAAGTCTGCCATTAACAGAAGTATGACAATGAAGTTTTTAATTCTAAGTTTAGAGATACCATATTACTACCGTACAATTGATGACATTTTCAGGTATTAATCTGACAAAGTACAAGTCTAATATGTTCTTATAAAGCTTAGATCGAGAAAGCTCCTTAAAAGGCTTGAGGGATGTGGGTGCTGAGGGAACAGGGAGCATACAGTAAGGGAGAACTGGATGAAAGTAATAAATAATGAGAATTATATTTGGTGTTGTGGTGTCAAGACTGGAGAGCTGCTATCAAGGATGGAAGGATGCTTCATGGGAATGATATTGCCCTGAATCCTCTCACTGTCTTGAAAGAAAATGGATGTAATGTTCAAGTAGAGGATCCGCCTATAAATAATAAAAAGAGCGATATTCTCCAGACTGTGTACTCAAACACCCTGTCTCAAGGCTCTCTTTCTCTCTGAAGTCTAAGGCATAAACACTAAATCTTTCGAGTGCACAAGTACCTCACAGTACCTCGTCTTAGAGGGCATTAGATATTATGTTCAGCCTGATGAACACGATTTGTTGCAGGGAACTGGTAGTCAATAAATATCCACAGTGCAGTGAGGCTCCAGTCATACCTAGTTATACAGTTGTTTATTCTTTAACCGTGTGCCTCAGGTGTCCGATCGGTCAGATGCGTACAGGGTCTCGGGAGGAGAACCCTGGGCATCAGATCGATATGACAGCACTTTCCCGCCACTGCTTGAAGCTCCCGTCCTTTATTTTTATTTTTATTTTTTATTTTTTAGCCACATGCTCTCCCAGGTGCTGCAGTGGGTGTGAGCTGCCAAGTTTAGTCATTCGTTTACAGCGCTGGCATGTGGATGATGAGTTGTTATTCCAGCTTGTCCAATTCCCTTCCCTGTCTCGCTTGCGTCTCATGCCATCTGTGGAGAGTGATCCCAATGACTCTCCATTTCCCTACCCTTATGGTGAGTCAGGGAGTCATACGAGGAGTCAGAGGGTAATGAGGAAGGTGCGGAGGATGAAAGTCAAGAGAAGAATATTTGCCATTCAAGTCAGCCTACGCGCCACCCTCAATCGCTGCTCTACCCTGCATTGCCCCTGCCAGGTGTGCTTTTTCGATTATCACCGAGTCGAAACCTTCTAAGCACAGGTGTGTAGGGCTTTGTAAATAGTGGATATAATAGTGTGTGTTTATAGTGTGTATAAATAGTTTGCGTAAATAGAAAATGTGTCTCAGTAAAATTACATGGACTAATGATAAGTGAAACTGAAATAAGGCTGTTGAAAAGTATAGCCAAGAAAACAGAAATGTAAGGAAGCAATTTCTTTATATGTATAAAATCAGAGAAGTAAGCTCTCATACGTGACACTAATCCAAAGAAAATTAGTTATACGTGAAGTTATGGTAAGTGTTATGTCATCATTGTCTTAGGGTGATAAGTGTTTTATGTTGTAAGTGCACCTACAGTGAAATAACGCCCTTTCTTCCTCTCCCCCACACACCACTGCGGACGGTGTGCCTGCGGAAGTGACAGCGGTGGGGAAACGATCGTCTAGCCAACACTCCTGAGCCAGGGACATGAACATGCCTCAGTACACAGCCACTGCACGCCACCAGAAGTTGTCCCCATTCATCACTTTTCATTTCTCAACACCAGTGCCTGGCCTTCAAGGGTTATGTGCAGTGGAAAGACGAAGGACTGATGAGTCTTTTGGTTGTCTATTGAATGTTCTAGGTAGAATGCTACCTGAGATATGACGTCTTGAAAACAGGCAATTTTGCGAATTTCACCCGCGTGTGTGCACGTGCAGTCAAAATATAGCCGAGGTTTGTGGGTTAAACTCCGTGCCAAGGGGTTATCTCATCCTCTTCAGGCCTACAATGGGGGCGGAGGGACGTTGGTTACAAGACTGTGGCAATTTGAGATAACTTTTACCTGGTCGTGGTGTAGTGGTTTGCTGCCTGGCTCTCACCTGAGAGTCCCGGGTTCGATTCCCGGCATAATGTTAATGTAGTGGATGATTTTTCTTGTGTAAAGAACAGGTTTCTCTCTTCATCCAGATAACGTTATTCAGCTTTGGGAAAACGTTTTGGGCGGGAGGTGGAGGAGGGGAAGGGGAGATAAATGTGAGCATCAAACACTTTCTGTCAAGTGCCATTTCTAACTTGAAAATAATCTTGTCGTAGCCTGGGTAAACAAAACTATGCATCATCTGAGTGAAGGGGATGGGGTTAGGAAACAATTCTATTTTGTTCCCTGTTTGTACACCAACTAGGTCAATGTCTGGCAGGACTTTTAAGGACAGTAGTGAAAGCCATGAAATACATGCTGGCGTAATATTATATTGCTGTAACATGTCTTGGTAGATAATGCTCTCTCTCTCTCTCTCCCTCTCTCTCTCTCACACACACACACACTGGTTGCTTGGAAATCACATAGGCAAGTCGATAGGAAGGGAGAGGACGTAGGTGTAGCACGGTTCCCTGGCGCTGGTGGCTGGTATGACAGATGAGACAATAACGACAGAGACACGACAAGAGACATGGGTGGCATAAAAACTTTAGATCCGTGAGAATTGAGGGATTTAATGGTGATCGTGTGTGTGTGTGTGTGTGTGTGTGTGTGTGTTTGCTTTCGTTTGTTACTCTTGGGCCATTTCCTCACCAAATACTTTCTGACACAGGTGGTTCCAGGCACATCATTAGTTTTTGTTCGCACCCTCCTACCTGCTTACAATGAGGCCTGTTTTATGGGTCAAGGTAATGTAAGATTCCATCCCACATCCACCCGTACCAACAAGTTTTTAATGTGATCGCCGCCTGAGCTACAACGATTTATCAACGTCTCCGAATTTCTTGTCTCCTATAAGCGGTAAAAACAGTTATGAATATATTTTCATCTCTGACCCATCCAGTAGTTTTAACCAGTGTTCTGTGGTGAAGTGATATGTCAATCGTTGCCTGAAAATTACCCCCTGGCTGTACTTACTCTGGTCAATGTTCAATCCCAGCCTCAGCAGAACACTCAAGTACAGTGCTATGTTCTCACATTTCTTGTCATAAGGTCACTCTTCCTCGATGTTCTTGAGATTTTTAGATTTACTGACGCTTCCTCAGCTGAATAAAATCGGTTGGTGTTAAGGAGATTTCAATACTGGGGTTGTCCCGACCAGGGGTTGATTATAACAGTACTCACACCCTCAAACCCGTTAAGAATTACTCACTGTTAGCCGAATATAATAATCTTGCTTTAGGTAGCAATAGATGTTGGAGAAGACGGAAATATGAGAAGGTTAATGATGTACTCAGACTCCATAGATCACGAGAAAAGTTGATTTTGAAGAAATGGGTGCTGACGCATTGAAGGAATTAGCTTCTATGTTCATTCTGCAACTTAGGCAACTGAGCCTGTAGCGAGTTTCTCATCCACTAACATGGGATACAAGGCCACTGCGTCAGCCATGTAATCACATTTCCCTTCCCTAGTTTTTAGCATATTTTACCTGCCACCCCACTCAGGGCGAATGGACGTGTGGCGCAAGTGTCCTCACCAGAAACTCGAACTCTGTTATAGAGAAACTGCTTCTTGGCTGGAAATGTTAACCACTAGACCATCATGGCAAAGTGTTCTCCAGTTGCTGTTATTACTCGAAAACTTTCCCTCTTCTATGTCCGTGCAAGCAGGATGGGTTGGGGAGAGTCATTGCTCTGTTGAAGTATGTCTGAAACGCAAGGGGCGGATATTGTTGAAAGGAGGCAAGGGTAATGTTTTTTTTTTTTTCCTTTTGATGACCATCATGCATTAAAGATTTTACTTTACTGATAAAAATATATTTACCGTAAGTGACTCTAAACAGACGAAATTAAAAGGTGGTGGGGGTTGGGGAAGAGAATATTCTGTAAATGACTGCAACTACTGAGTCAAGGAAATTGAATACAGACAGCATCCTCGCAACAGTGTGGGTGGGATTTCTGAAGTGCACAAAACAGGACGGAGCTTCAGCGGTGGAGGTGATCAGTGCCGCCATAAATGCAAATGTTACGACTTGCAACGCTTGCCTGCAGTCACAAGAGAGACATCAACCAGGAGTCACCATCACTGATACCAGCACTATCACCATCAGCGTGTGTGTGTGTGTGTGTGTGTGAGGAGGGGGGAGATGAAGGTACCGAGTGCTGCGTTGGTTGCACAGGAGAACTCAACCATTTCTGCCTAAGGGTTGAGCGTACATTATGCAAGACGTGGCTATTTGCTTTTTTCGTTTTGTGGATGCATATAAAGGAGACTGCGCCACTGCAGCTTGTTGAAGGCCAATATAACTTACATCTTTTACACTGTTTATCTGGCTGTTCAGTGCAGTGGATCATGTTTGTACTTTCTGTCTGGCTGTGTTATTGTCTGAGTATATCCAGACGTCCTTTTCCGGGAGGTGATGGTCACAAACGAGGTGGCTCCTTATCACCCTGTTTCCCCCCCCATCAGGCTGCCCTCTCTCCATCTCACATTTTCCTCATTCTTATTTTTCACATCCTCGATCTCCTTCACCTTCTTTCCCTTTACATCACTGACATACACCCTCCTAGTCAATCTCTCAGATCCATTCTATCAACATCGTCAAACTTCTCGACGTGTATTTTTCTCAACACTATTCAGTACACACATATCAACACGACATCCCTCCTTAGTTTCCTCAGTTGATTGTCTCCCTTCACTGACAAAAAAATATACTGATTCGAACACTTAATTACTCAACATTATCATCATCATCATTCTCGACCTCTTTTTCCTCACCTAAGAATGGGACGAACTGTACAGAGAGCAAAGGAAGAGAAAACACAATTGAATGATCGTGGCATGTCCAGTAATATTGACCAGGCACTCATTCTCTCGCCATTGTAGCCCGTACAAACGTGTCTCTGCCTAACGAGTCACAAAAACAAATATCTTCCCATTTCTGTCTGAAGAAAACTGACAACTGACGAAACACAAAGAAAATCCTGTCTCAAATAATGCCCATCTCAGTTAGTTCGACTTTTCCGCCATGTATTCGTCAAACTTAAGGAAGAAATTTGTGTATGTGACTGTACACTTTCCTGTATTTTTGCCTGTGTTTTAAGGCACCAGCACACAGAGCAACGCTGCCTTATTTCTTTTTGAAGGTAACGGTCAAATAAATCAACACTGCTCTCTAAATCTAAATTGTACAGTGCCAATTTTCTAAGAATACCCTCTCATGATCCCTCCCCCTCTCCTCACAATTCCAATTTATCTCACCCGCTCCTTTCTAACCCATCCCAATTTCTCTGCCTCAATCCTCGACACTTTCATCCTTTGCGAATATCTGAAATGAATCGTAAATGTCGCTTCGTTCAAACCACTACTCAGCTATAATTTTCACAAGGTATGCTCCCCCTTCCCTACACAACTACCCGCCAATATTGCAGCAGACGTCACGCACTCCTTTGCTCCCTATCATTCCCTCCAATTTTTAAGTATCATCGCACAACGCAGACCACGGGGTTACGACAACTTTTTGTTGTTAATAATTGTGCTTAAAATCGCCAACTTTCAGACTGGGGAGGGAGAGAAACATTTGCTATATGCTCGTCTGTTACATACTTTATCCAACCAACTCGATACTGTCAGTTCCCAAGCCATATCAGTTTCCATGCTCTGATTTCTTCTGCATTTATTTATCATATTCATGCATATTCTTCTGTATGAAAAAAAAAAGTCAAAGGCTATCAAACTAACCAAATATTTGTTCTCCCTTAGGATAAAACAATGAACATAGAGTCAAAGTCAAGATTTGTTCATTTCGAGAGGCCTGGACACACCGCATTTAGAAGACTGGACACACTTCTTTTCAGTAATTCAGAGGGAAGTACAGATTGCTGAAGACAGTTCCAGAGTTCACCTGTCTCACGCATCAAAGACTGAAAGCCTCGGGTAACTCTTGCATTAGACAGATGGACTGATATCGGGTGAGAGTGTTTTGCCTGACGGGTGCTGTGTCCACGTACGAGATGGGGCTAGAAGTACTCAGTTCAGGAGGGTAGTGATCACTGATATTGTGGCGGAGAGAGAGAGAGAGAGAGTTAATGCGCCTTTGCTTCAATCCTGTCCGCCTCCCCCCACTTCTCTCTCTCTCTCACACACACACACACTTATTTAAAGATGTCCTACTGCTACAGAAAACGACGGCCGTTATACTCACTTGGATAGCCTTTGAAGCCAGCCTGTGTGTGACTGTGCAGACCAATCCTGGATCCACAAACTTTGTCACACAGTCGGCAGGTCAAGTCCGGGTTTGCTAGGAGATCTATGTGCAGGTTGTGCCATCGTTGTCTACTCTCTTCTCTGGCCAGTTCCGTGCTTCGGGATGAATGGTTCCTTCACTGCAGAGGGCTCGCCATTGTTTTCTGTCAGAGGCAT
This sequence comes from Birgus latro, assembly GCA_018397915.1. Classification (NCBI taxonomy): domain Eukaryota; kingdom Metazoa; phylum Arthropoda; class Malacostraca; order Decapoda; family Coenobitidae; genus Birgus; species Birgus latro. Next base: position 5,896 of record JAGKTI010001577.1, on the reverse strand, counting down.
TGTTTTCAAGTTCTTTTGGCATGACGGTGCGTTTCTTCTAAGTTGTCCTTATATGATCTTGATATCTCTCCTTCTATCTCCTGGGCTGTGGCGCGTTGCAGGGAGTTTTCCAGACAGAGCCTGGCCAGGATGGCGGTATGTGTCATTCAATTTGTATTTATTCCTGTCGTCTGCACAAAGGTCCTTAAGGCAAACGACCACTCTGGGTTTAAGATCAGAGGAGGGGGGGAAGATGTGCGACTTTCACCAGTTATTTATTTATTTATTTTACAAAAACAGAAAGGAGGAAGGAAAAACAAACGAATAAGAAAAAAATCCATACACCAGAATGCAGGTGTCCTCCATTCGTAAAGATCTGTAACAGTTGGACGTGAACAGTGATGGGTCAGACCACACCATAAGTTGTCTCTTGGTCAGTGTGTGGTGTGTCTAAGATCCATATAGAACTTTATATGTATCTTGGGTGTGGCCTAATGCAAAAACGCTCAAATGGCACCAATGGAGCACCGATCCATTGTCGGCGGATTTGCCAATAACATTTGTGAATAGGTACTTTAGTGTTTAAAAAAAATGCGAATTGGTATGATGCAAACTTCCTCTTTTGCAAAGTTCATTGTTAAAATTTTTGGAAACCTGTAGAAGAAAGACAGCTCCTAGAGGTCAACACTTGCATCCTAAGATCAGTCAAAGAGAAAAGCGGTTGACCTTGCCTTGTGACCTTAAGATTTGACTAATTGTTCTCAGAATCAAATCACCTCATCCTTGCTTGACCCTCAAGCCATCAGCGATGTCTAATCTAGCTCTGATCAAAACGGTTTGATTTGAGTTAGCCCAGTAACTTTGAATTTTGATTTATTACTAAGTCGAATAATTTCACGGCTGCCTGACTTGCAACTCTTCCATCAAGGTTTGTTCTGACTATGAAAACTATCTGATCTACACTGTTCAAACACACATAGTAACACATGCAGGACTATAAGCAATACTCCCTCTCGTTACTGACCTAGCATAACAAAATACAATATTATCTTGCCAAAATAAAACAAATATAAGGCAATGGAGATGTTAAAGTCCTCTGTTCTTTTACTACTCCACTTCTTACACTAAACATCTGTAAACAAATGCAGATATAGTGACTTTTAGACATATTTGTTCTCAGGTACAAACAAGAGCATTTTTTTTCCTTCTCTTTGTTTTTAAGTCTTTTAGCTTTTGTATTTTGGAGGTAAACAAATCATGTTGTTTTTACTTTTTAACTTTGGCTTCGCATATTTTAAAGTTGACGTTTTACCCCTTTGGCTGAGGTGACTTCGGTGGTTAAGTAATGACGACCCTCATAAGCTGGAATGAAACACGAACTTCTTTATTCTGTGTGAAACTCTTGATCGATATCATTTCTTTATATTATTTGGTAGACGTCCTTGGGCATAATCGGATACTAGACGAGATAAAGAGTACACTATGGACTTTGTAGGCAAGAGTAAAGAATATTAGGTATAAATGCAAGCCATCATAGTCACTTTCTATGTTTTTCTTTTTCATCTCTCCAGCTACTCTGTAGTTTCAATTCATGTTTACGCCTTGATTTCCATTTTCATTAGGGAGTGAGAAGGAAAGTGGAGGTCAGTGTACTGCACCCCCTTAAATCCTTTCCTGTAGTGGTTATCTGTTTTCATAACCCAAGTGCATCTGATGGGCATCAATCTATGGATATATAGTCATGTAGATGCAGTCTTGTACATGGATATATATGTATGTATGTGTATATATAGGCTATATTGATAGACAGATAAAGATATAGATATGGATATAGCTGTGGACATAGATATGGTCATGTAGCTGCAGTCATCTGCATGAATATCCGTTTTCTTAAGCAGCAGACAAATAATTTCGTCACTGTTTCCAAATATACGTATAACAAACTATAACGCTTTATAAAAGTGTCAAATTTTTCGTGGTCTGTTTTGGAAATTTCTTCTTCTTCTTTGCCTTCCTTCTCCTTATTTGTCTTTCATCATTTCCATTTCTATAGGGGGTCGATGTGTCTGACCAGTCCTCGTTATGCAGGTCGGTTTTGGAGTTGGTTTGGCCAATTTTCTGGCTGGATGCCCTTCCTGACGCCAGTTCTCTTGATTCATCAGGGCTTGGAACCGGCTCTGAGTTGGTCAGTCTTGCTTTCCCAGTGGTTGGGGGAGTGCTTTTATTATGACTGCTGCTAACGGATCTTTCAGGTATGTCCCCACTTAGTCGAAGCAGCACTCAAGCCTTCCAGACTGTAAGGTAGTACTCCACAAGCAGGATCGTCTCTACCCTGGAGGAACCACCACCACCTTTATTTTTAGCTGGGGCTGCAGCTTAAAAGGATCCTAGGAGAGGTGGGTAATGAGGTGGCCTGGACACCTTTCTCCGTGTCCTCCTCATTCCTACTCTCCAAAGCCCTTCTACTATGGTTGCACCTATCTATAGTGTTACTGGATCTCCTCATACTGACTGTCCTGAACCTCTCAGTATTTATTGCTGTGCTGCAACCATTTCCTGTTGTAAATATTCTGGTTATTGTGTTTTTTAACTCTCTCCTTGCATTCTTTCCTTCATTACTGCGAGCATGCTGCACCCAACTAACAATATACTTCCATCTTTTTTTCTGTCCAAATCTCTAATGCAAGAGTTAACTGGTGATTTCAGTCTTTCATGTATACAAATATTCAGCTGTTGACTCTTCTTTATTCTGATTTCCATTTTTTACCCTCCATCTGAGGAACCTGTTGTTATCTTTGGTATCAACAGGTGTCCATCCATAGAGCTGGGCAGCAGGGCAGCTGGCCGGGACTTGAGATTGCATTTCCAGGCCATAACTCAGAAAATATTCACTATAGAGTTATGAAATTTCACATATTTATGTGTCTTATAGTGAACTGGTGCCTTTTGATAAATGAATGCTGTGTCTTAAGTAGTTTTTTTTTTTTTTTAAATAATGAAAAAGTAAAAAAATATAAATCCAAGAGATTTCAATGCGACCTGTGCAAGGAATCTGAGGGGGTCAGGCTATGTTTATTGTTGACTGATTAGATAGTTTCTAAGTTGGTACCCTCCACCTGACAAAGTCAGAGGAGGGTGTTGTTATCACTGCAATCAATAGGTGCTCATATGTAGAGTTGGGCAACATGCAGGGTGGCTGGCCGGGCATAGAGATTTTGTTTCTGGGCCAGAACTCAGAAAATATTCACTATAGAGTCATGAAATTTTACACAGTAATGTCTTGGAATGAAGTGGTGCCTTTTGATAGGTAGAGTGCTGTGTCTTAACTAGTTTTTTATTTTTCATAATGAAAAGGTAAAAAAAAAAATTATTTCCTGGCTAGGAATCAGAAGCTAATACAGGCACAGGCTTCAAACTCTCCAGGAGTATGTTAATACGCCTCCTAGTGTTTTTTGGGAGTTAGAGTGCTCTGAGATTACACAGTATAATCCTCTGAAACTGCAAAATATACATAAAACATTATTTGCATTTTTCTATTAAAACTTTGAAGTTATCACACCTAGGAGGCAAAAATTGTATATGATAAATGATTATATGGATATCTAATTATGTATGAAGCTTCATGATTGTATGTATTATGTATTAAAAAAATGGTTCCTTAATTGAAGAAAGCACGAGTCTACATCTGCTCATAACTTCATTATTACCATAGATAAAGTATTGAATTATTTAAAGTTTTAATGACTCTGTGCTATACGGGGGGAGGGTGAGGGGCGTTATGCGCTTGGTTAGCTATGCAGGGAGATAGCGGGTATGTGCTTGGCCAGCTGGAGGGTTGCAACAGCTTAGCGTTGCCTATGTTGAAGAAGTGCAATGTGTCCACGCATCTCAAAATGGCGGATGATAGCTTTGCCATTTGTTTAGTTCAGTTTCTTTGGAAAAGTAAAAAAACTGCATGCTTTAGCCTTGGATTCTTTCTTTCTGTTAAAAAAGAATATTCTCCTCCTTTACGCCTCCATCAAGGCTTCACAGCATTTATTTTTCTCTCTGTATTTATCTTAGACCGTTTCATTCTCCATAATTTAATTTATTTATCTTCCCACTCTATTATATCTTCACCCTCTTCCTCAGTAACAGTGCCGCTCGTCTTTGCTCATTCTTTTGTCCAGCGCCAAACACTCTTCAAAGAGGCATTACAGGAGCAACAGAGCGAATTACAACTGAGGATGCAAGGACAACTAGAGAGCTTTCATGGGGAAAATGAAGGAGGATCAGCAACAGTTGAAAGAGGAAGTATACACTGAGCTACAGCAGCACAAGTGTGAGGTACGCAATAATGTGATGGAGATCAGACAGCATCTAGACGACCAGCTGAAGCATATAGTCGACCATGTGAAGATAATTAGTGAGAAAACTGAGGCTGTAGAGAGATATTGCACTGCTGAGCCTCAGGTTAGTGTAAAAGGTGCATGTGAAGGAAATGGACAGTGTATAGTGAATCTTGACGAAACCGAAGCATTTAAGGGTAGCATTACAGGGCTGAATAATCATAATGCAGAAGTTTTCAGTCATGGACTTAATTATGATCCCCCAGTTTTTAGGCCCAAAACCAGTGAAGTGTATGGGTGTAACGTTGGTCCAATTAAAAAGCAACCACAGGATTTTGATAGCAAAATATCTTGGGAAGCTTACCGTGCACAGTTTGAGTTACTTGCCGATCAGAATGGCTGGGAGGGCAGTGCAGTTGGCTACCAGCCTCGTGGGTGCCGCAATGGAAATTTTAGGCCAGATGTCAGTAGAGGAGAGAAGTGGTTATCAGTCTTCAGAAGAAGTACTGGAGCGCAGATATGCGATCATGTACCAGATTGACGTTTATGGAGCAAGATTCCGGAGCCGTGTACAGGCTTGAGGGGAAACCCTCCAGTAGCTTGCTCATGACCTGGAGAGTATGGCACATAAGGTGTACCCTGAATCAGCACCTAACCTGTTGGCTATTCTTCTGAGGGACCAGTTCATCGATGCTATTGATAGTGCAGACTTAATAGTGTAAGTGAAGGAGGCACAACCAAAAAGCAAGCAAGAAGCACTAGCCAGGGCTCTAGAATCTGAGGCCTACGTCAGGTCCAGTATGTTCACTTTTCAGGCAGGTTGTTGTACGGGTTTAAAGGCAAGAAAGTGACATGAACGTAAAGCAGAAAAATTTGAAGGAAACTGCTGTACTGTGAAAAGTCAGGACCTAGGAAGGAGGACTGCGGCAAGTGCAAGAGAGAACAGGAGAACATTAGAGGAGATTACTGGTTCTTCAATAAGCCAGGACACAAGAAGGTGGATTGTTACAAATGGAAGAAGGAACATGAACAGAACATTGCAAGGAAACCCACGATTGGAACAAGCGGATGTTGGACATGTGGTGAGGTGGGACACTTCAGCTGTGATTGTCCAAATGAGTAGGATGGCAAGAGGAAGGCTGCAGAAGAAGAGAAGGATGAGGGTAAATTAGTAAAGGCCAGTGACAAGAGGCAACAACCAGCCAGTTTTTCCCAAGAAGCCCCACCCCTGAGGAAATGCAAGAGAACCTTGATTGATAGTGTGCGAAGAGATGGAAGAACAGACAGCAAGCAGTGTAGTAAAAAAATCGTTGCAAGAAATGCAGCCATACTGCGGTGACAGGACCAGTGTCAGCTGAAGAAGACCTGAAGAGGATGCAGACAGGAAATACAGATTTGCAACCAGTGCTAGAGTGGCCGCAGCAGAGTACAGTGCAACCATTTTGGGAAGAGGTTTCCAGATTCAGCCTTGTGACTAAGAGCTCCCAGAGTCAATGGGACCTTCCTCGTTTGAACAATGGACTACTGGAGCATCAGTGGGAGACACCCAATGGCCTCAGCAAGCATACAAGCACGCGCACCAAGCAAAA
>JAGKTI010001576.1:62368-81916 GCA_018397915.1 Birgus latro | reverse complement strand
ACTTTTCCATTCATATCTCCAATCAGAAACACTCTCTCATTCCTTTCAAACTTTTCCAAGCAGGCTTCCACATTTGTCCAAAACTCTTCTCTCACTCTACTTACACGATCTTGCGTTGGCGCATACACGCACACAATTGCCCACATTTGTAGTCCAACTTTCACTCTTACCCACACAATCCTTGACCCAACTGATCCATACTCTCTTACATTCTCCTTCCACCTGTTGCTCACAACAATACACACTCCCTCTTTCGCCCTCTCATTCTCACCCACTCCTGCGCATATACTCCACCCATATTCCCATTCTCTCACACTGTCACCTCGCCATTTAGTTTCAGTTATTCCACATATATCCACTTTCGCACTCTCAAGCACCTGTACAATCTCTCTCTCTTTCACTTCATCATTCATACCCCTCACATTCCAGGTCGCAATCTTTATCTCGTCTTTGTCCGTTCCTTTGTCGTCAACTTTTGGTCAGTCCTGGTCTGAGGCTTGCTGTTCGTATTTTTAGTTAGTTGTTTTTACGGGGTGGGGCACTAACCCACCACCAACCCTTTTAGTCGCCTCTTATGACAAGCAGGGATACTGGGGGAGAATTCTTGAAAAACCCCCTACCCCCAGGGGTAGAATATGACACCATGCATGAAGAAGTGCTATAGAGTGGTTGTACAGCCGTAGTATTGTCATATTCTGCTACTGAACTATGAAAAATACCTAGTAACTGCAAAAGGATAAAAATCTGGGCCAAGTGAAGGTGAAAGGACTGGAGTACCTTTTCCTTAGCTACAGTAATTGTATTGTGTATTCCACTTTAGTATTCTTTCTTTTGCCACTTCAGTCATTCTGGCATTGACATAAGTTCCAGAAGTAGAGATGTACTATACATACATATGCAGTGGAACTTCCTTTACCAGCCAGAATACAAACCAAAATGTATTAGGAGTAGCCTGTTAGTAAACTTGCAACCATTTCCAGTATTTGCTATAGTAAGTCCTCGTATTTCGACGCATTTTACTTCGACGCTTCATTTTTTGCAGTAGAAAAAGTTTCTGACCTGTTGCAAACTTCGTCACTTTTTCCCAATTTTCGTCGCCGCTTCCAGCTGCAGCCGACACTCAGCAGACGACGCATACCAATGCTCATTTGTTGGCGGCCATCTTGCAACCACCCTGCCCTCTATCGATACAGCAGCGGTACTACAGACCCTTCACCAATGTGTTTTTTGTGCAGCCAAGAAGCAGAGGATTTTGCAGCTCATTGAGGAGGGGTTGACAGCCCGAGATATGTCACCTGACTGGGGCTCCTGACAGCACCATAAGGACACTCAGAAAAAACAAGGCAACTCTCAAAAAGCAGGTGAGTGCATGTAAAATAACAATAAAGTAAATGTGTCTGTGTTTTTTTCTCTTAATCTTTATTTGTGCCACAGTTTTTTACTGTATCAGTATCCTCCTAATGGAGTTAGTTTTTAGGGTTAACCAACCAAGTGTTAGTTAGAACAATTCAGGGGAAGAATATACAGTATTGTAGTGAAAATCAGTAACTTTGGTTACTGTTATGTTGCATTATACCCCTAAGGAAGAACAAGGAACCTCTCAACAAGCAGGTGAGTGCACGTAAAATAACAATAAAGTAAATGTGTGTGTTTTTTTTCCCCTCAACCTTTATTTGTGCCACGGTTTTTTACTGTATCAGTATCCACCTAATGGAGTTAGTTTTTAGAGTTAACCAACCAAGTGTTAGAACAATTCAGGGGAAGAATATGCAGTATTGTAATGAAAATCGGTAGCATTGGTTATTATTATGTTGCATTATACCCCTAAGGAAGAACAAGGAACCTCTCAACAAGCAGGTGAGTACACATAAAATAACAATAAAGTAAATGTGTCTGTGTTTTTTTCCCCTTAATCTTTATATGTGCCACTGTTTTTTACTGTATCAGTATTCACCTAATGGAGTTTGTTTTTTTTGTGCGATCAGACGCACAAGCCTACACACAGCAGAGATGGATGAAATGGCTGTAAGACACCACTTGACACACTACGACTTAGACTCAGGTGAGGTTGACATAACAGAGGAAGAGATGAACTCTAGTGAAGACAATGAAAGCCCAGAGCACACTGCACAGAAGATGACCACCCAGAAATTGTCCCACGGCCAGTCCACCATAACCGACATGGCAACAACCTTCGAAACATACACCGGGAGTATGCCTGAGGCTACCCAGATCCTATCCACCTTGAATGATCTGAAGTCTCAGTTGATGGCAGTCTGGAACAGAAACCTACTGGAGCAGAGACAAGCCAGGATCACACGTTTTTTAATGTGACAGAGAATATGGCTGCTGTTATGCAAGACTTAGACATGACAGGAGAGGAGGATGAAGGAGGAGAAGTGGACAGAGAGGAAGTGGAGTTGCTGGAGCCTGAATTCGACTTCGAGGGCTTCGGCTTAGGTGATAGGGCTTCCCCAGAGAGGCCCATGTCACCCAGTAACTAGCCCATCCACCCTCAACACACCTTCACCTGCCACTCATGCCAATGTTTACTTTATTTCTGGTAAGGATTTTTGGTTTGCAGCTCTTTATAACAGTTCTAATGTCATTTCAGGTACATGTTTATTGTGTTATGCAGTATAAGCAACTAGTAAACACTCCATATTTAATTTTGGGTAGGGCCTATTTGGTGTTATAGGACTTTGGTATGGTAAGGTAGCTGTCCCATCTGGAATGCCCATCTGTTTTCCCCATAGGTTCTTAACTTCACACTTCGTCATTTCACGTTTCGCGACGTTTTGGCGGAACATCAAAACAGCTAAAAATGAGGACTTATTGTAATTACTCTTTAGGTATTATACAGTTAGTCTTTGCGTAAAGTTGTTTCATAATGAAGTTGCAGATGAATAAACACCTATTTCACACATAATGTCTTTAATTTGGAGTGATGACCTTTTTATCTTCCTGCCAACTGACACTTTATTACACTTAAGAAAGACTTCACAGATTGAAGGTTCTTATTTAACTAAATCTAATGCCTCCAGTTTAAAAAATCTGCCCTAACCTGAATGTATTTGTCAGGAGATGGCTAGAATGAAATGAAGAAGACATCCTCAGACACTTTGTTTTGGAGTCAGAAATTGATGTTTTTGTGCTTACATCCCCTCAGTTAACAACCAAAAATGTGCTTTGGTTAAAGTTCTTCCACATAGGAGGACTGCTAAACCTTAGGGAATAGGCAATGGAGTCTGTGCACAAAGGGGAAACAAATTAAAAATATATATAGTATACTGTATATTGAAAGTACAGTACAACACTATACAGGTTTATACCATGCTAACATTTTGCTTGCACATATCCTTGGCATTAATGCCTTCATTATTATGGCATATTTTTAATATTATTCCTGCCAGCACCTGATAATTTCTGTTGTTGGGAAGAATCTTCAATTGTGAGGGGGTTATTAAAGGTTACATCTAACTCCTCCAGTTCATAAAATTTTCTCACAAGCAAAATACAGTGAAATCACCTGGTAGCAACAAGAATTAAATAAAAAAAGACCACCAGATTGAAGAGGTTAATTAAAGACTGACTACCCCAAATAGGAACTTACAAGGCACTGGTTTTATAGATACGGTATGTTAACATGGAGTCAGCAGCAAAAAGACTGCAGAGAGAGGGAACATCACAGTTTATATCACACACCTTCAGGGATCACACTGATTTGGTTCCAGCAGTATATGAAGGTATGATCAAGTTTTGTATAATTGTCTTCACAAATGTTTCCCATTTATTTCATTATCATCCAGAGCTTAATAGAAGAAAATGGGTGAGAAAGTAGATTAGGTTGTTTCTTTCTTTTGAAAGTTTTTTTTCTCATTTTTTTTCTTTTTTTATAAATTTTTTCACTGAACTGTCTGTTGATAGCTCTTTTGTGCTTGTGGTAATTTTTCCTGTTTCAGGATCCTACACTCCCAGATGAAAAATACAGTTATGATGATGATGATTATGATGATGATGTCTTTGCATCTGCTTGATATTTTCTAAACATGCATGTCATTTTCTAGGCGGCTTGAAGATATGGGAGTGCACCTGGGATCTTCTTCAGCACCTGGCAGCCTCAGACTTACAGTTTAATGGTAAAAGGTACAGTACCATATTTTCAAATAGAGTTTGGTTCACTTTGGTTCATTTATAAAGGCTTCAACATTCTTGCATGCATCTGCCTAGGTCACCCAGTGGTGACCCTCCATGCTGCTCAGTCTCTGACAGCCATTATATTCCATAGCTGGAATAAGCAATAGGAGGGGTTGGGCCACAGGCCCTGCCTGCACAAACTAAAGCCCAGATGGAGGAAATGGGGACTGCCCCAGCCCCATCCTGGCCTAAAGTCGTACTGACAGAGTCCACCCCATGCCTCCCCTAATGTTTGGCATTAAGCAGCAAGGAAAAAGTTGTCCAGCTGCATGGGTCCTTGCCAACACCGCCCCATGTCATAGTAGGGTATGATGTGGGGTGTGTAAAGTACATGTACCATAGTGTATAGTGGACAGGCAGAAGAATATGTTTTGGAGAGTACTCTCTGTGTTAGTAACATTCTGGAAGTGGTCAGCAAAAGGAGGATGATCAGGAGATAACCCTGGGGGTTAGTGAAAGAGGAGTTGCACCTCTCCCTATTCACCAACTTTCCCATCCTTCTCACGAATACCACTCTGATCTAGTGAGTAATAGACTGCTCCTTACAGTACTTTAATATATCTTATGTTCGGGTTAGGAGTTGTAGAAGAAATATGCGGTATTACAGTATAATCACATAGTCTTACAAAGCTGAATGATGAGGAAATAGAATATGAATACATTCAGTACTTAGGTAGTGTGATGGGTAAGGATAGAAGTGTTGAGGATTAAGTGCCTGAAAGAGGGGGAAGGGTAGAAAGGTTGCTAGTTCACTGAAAGCTATGATAAAGAATAGGGACATGATCATGGAGGTAAAGAAGTTCCTGAATGACAGTACAGAATTGTGATCCCCACTCAAATATACAGAAGCAAAGCTATGAATTGATGGAATGTGTGGTGAAATGCTGAAGCATGGGGGAGAGATAGTAATAGAATGGATGTGGAAGGTGTGCAGATTGGCTTGGGAGGAGGGTAGAGTCCCAGAGAATTGGAAGTCAGGTATAATTATTCCTCTGTACAAAGGAAAAGGGGAAAAAGCAGTGTGTGGTAATCATAGGGGCATTTGCCTTCTCAGTGTAATAGGAAAAGTATATGGTAGGATACTTATTGACAGAGTTAGGGAAATTACAGAGGAATTAGTTGGAGAAGAACAAGGAGGTTTTAGGAAGGGAAGAGGTTGTGTAGACCAGATATTCATTCTTAGATCCTTAGTGGAAAAGTTTCTAGAGAAGGGCAAGAAGTTGTATGCAGCCTTCATGGATCTGGAGAAAACATATGACAGTGTGGATAGACAAGGTTTGTGGAAGGTATTAAGAATATATGGAGTGGATGGGAAGTTGTTGAAGGCAGTGAAGAGTATGTATGAGGGTGGTAAGGCTGCAGTGCGTGTGGACGTCAAACTGATTGAATCTTTCCATTTGAAGGTTGGATTGAAACAAGGATGTGTCATGTCTCCATGGTTGTTCAATCTGTACATGGATGGGGTTATAAAAGAGATACAAGGTCAGGCAGTGGATGTTGGAGCGGCCCTAGTGAGAGAGGGCAGTGTTTGGAAACTCCCTGTACTGTTGTTTGCAGATGACACTGTGTTGTTGAGCGAAGACAAAGGGGAGCTGCAAGGCTTGGTAGATGAGTTTGGGAGAGTGTGTAAGAAACGGAATCTAAAGGTGAATGTAGGGAAGAAGAGTAAAGTGATGATCTTCAAGAGAAGTGAAGCTAGTGAATGTACAGTGAGATTGGATGGGAAGGATATGGAGAATGTGAGTGAATTTAAGTACTTGGGCAGTGAGATGAGTAAGGATGGAAGTCTGGAGGGTGAAGTGCTCGAAAGGGTGCAGCAGGGAAGGAAGGTTGGTGGTTCGTTAAAAGCAGTGATAAGAAACAGGGAGGTGAGCTTGGAAGTGAAAAAGTTGTTACATGACAGTATTGTGATACCCACTCTAACATGTGGAAGTGAAGCTTGGACCCTGTTGGAAGGACAGAAGTCTAGAGTGAGAGCAGTGGAAATGAGTTATGTGAGAGGAGCGTGTGGAGTCACATGGAGAGACAGACTAACAAATGAGGAAGTGAAGGAGCGTTGTGGTGTGGTTGAGGATGTGACGGGAAACGTTAGGAGAAACACGTTGAGGTGGTTTGGGCATGTGGAGAGGATGGAGAGTGAAAGACTGACAAGGAGAGTGTATGTGAGGTGGAGGGGGCGAGAGGGAGGGGGAGGCCGAGGATGAGATGGAGGGATGGAGTGGAGAGGTATATGAGAGAGGGGGGTGTGAGGTGGGAGCGTGGTAGTGAAATGGCAGGGGACAGAGTGACATGGAGGCGATTTGTTTGTGGCCATCCCGTGAGGGATTGCGGCATCTGGCAATAGATAGATTGATAGAAAGCTTGGACCCTGTTGAAAGGCCACAGGTCAAGAGCAAGAGCAGTGGAAGTGAGTTATGTGAGAAGAGCATGTGGAGTTACATGGAGAAACAGACAAATGAAGAAGCAAAGGGATGTTGTGGTATTGATGCCAATGTGACTGACAGCATGAAGAGAAATACTCAAAGATAGTTTGGCCATATGGAGAAAATGGAGAATGAGAGAGAGACATTGTTTGTGAACCCAGTTTCCATCTAGAAATAATTTACTATCATCTTCTAACCTACCTACCATCACAAAATCATTTGCCTTCATTTCCTGGTTCTCAGTTAATTTTTGTTAGTTTTAGCCATTGCTTATTTCAGAGTGCTAGAGGTGGGTTGTGGTGCAGCTCTGCCAGCTCTCTTCTGTGCAGTACAAGGTTCGCACATCACTCTTCAGGATTATGTAAGACTTTGAGAGAATAAGGCATGCAAGTGTTTCTCTCTTTCTCTCTCTCTTCATCTTGTAGTAGGTCATTCAGGTACCTTAGAAGTGCTTATTCCTTATTCTCATCACGTGCATGTATAGTAAGACTGAAATCCATTTCCACAATCACTGCACTTTTAAGATACTGTCCTGCAAAATGAGTCCTGTGTTTTGGCTTCCTCATCTGCCTTTGGAGATAATGTGAGGAATATTAGAATTATTATCATAGAATCCCAAGTGATACCCATATCTCTCCAGTGAAGCGTACCGTGTTAGGAATTGTTCATAATAAGCTGCAAACACGTCACCTGTGGAAGCAGTCCTGAACACTTACTTTTAATATGAAACTCTACTCCTCTGTACAAAATTAATTTTAAAACATCTCAAAAGTTATATAGCTGTTATGTTACAGGTGCTGTCAAGCTGATGTTTAATCATCTCAGTTGCTCAGCTGCCAACTTCCTTGGTGTTACCATGCTTTTCTTCATGATTTGTGATTTGCATTTTCCACTGTTTGCCAGACTTCTGTCAGATTTACTTTAGGTAAGTCACATGCTTTGAGTGTATGTGTTGTATGGGTTTTAAGCATGGTTTTTAACATTTATGTTTTCCTGACTAGGTTAGCAGGCAGGTTTAGGTCATGACCATCAACCAAGCACAAAATGGGTCAACCCTGCTGGGGCAGCACCTTGTACAGTATCCTATCCCATTCACTGCCACACCTACATAATAGTTTGGTAAGTAATGGTGTTACAAAAAGAGGTTAACTTTCACCTTGGCAGCTCATCACCATCAAGCAGCATGGATCCCTTTTCCACAATAGCACCATGATGTGCAGTATAGCATCACCTAGGAAAGATATGGTGTGAGCCTTGGCCGACTTCCACACCTCACTGATAAGATGCATAGTGAATTTCAAGAGGTGTTCTTGTCCATTTTATTAGGAATAACTCCACCTCCGTTCCTCATTAGGACCCAGAAGAAAGGAAAGAATGAAGACTGGGAAGACAACTTCAGTAGCAGGATACAGTACCCATTTTCCAAGGAGGGAAAGCATCACTTCTCAAAGTCTTGTAGTACTGTATCTGCAAACCTACTCTAACTAAAGTACCTTTCCCCATTAAAAATTAGATCAAAGTTATTACAGGATCAAAATCAGATAGAATAATGCAGCACAGTTAGTTTGACAAACTGATATCTAGTTTGCATCTTTTAAATGAACCGATGACTTTCCCATCATCGTGGATTTCAACTACACAGAAATATCACGAGTTGACCAGCTCTTTGGTAAATAATTTTGAATCTTATAATTCTGCTTATGTCTAGGTGTGTATGGTTAGTGTCCTGCTTAGATGGTCATAACTCGCTTATCTGTCCTACTGCTCATCCCCTCATAGTGTAATGGGGTGTATAAAAGCCCGCATTGCCCAGAGGCAAAAGGGAGGATCCTCTCTTTGGCTCAATGGTTAACGTGCGCGCGATTCAAGCGTGAGGGCGTGAGTTCGAATCTCGGCCAGAACGGTGATTAATTAATCAGTTTCATTTCAGTTATTACATTGGTCAGCAGCGGTGTGGAATGTGAGGTAAGGGCCATGAGGGTCATACGTCGTGTTGACAGCCTTACATCCCGGTGGTGGCCTCCAATGCTACGCTACCATGTGGGAGAGCGAAACTTACCAAATTAACCAGGGGGAGAAAAGAGTGATGTAATGGGGTGTATAAAAGCCTGCGTTGCCCAGAGGCAAAAGGGGGATCCTCTCTTTGGCTCAGTGGTTAATGTGCGCGCAATTCAAGCGCGGGGGCCTGAGTTTGAATCTCGGCCAGAACAGTGATTAATTTGTTCAGTTTCATTTCAGTTATTACAATAGTAAACGACCACATGCAGTAACATAATGATGTGGGAGCATGGAGGGAACTTGCAGAAGACAAAGCTGATCAGTGAGATGGTTTGGCAAGAGCTTTACACCACCTTTAAAGCAACATCAGCTATGATAACCTATAGAGGATTTCAGTTTCACAAGCTGGAGTTACAGTCTCTCCCCTGATTATGTGTGTGGCTGTCACAGTCCCCCTCCATTTTTTCTTTTCCTTTCCTTTTTTTCTGGGAATGTATATAATGCCTTTTGTAAAGAGAACCTAGATTGGCCAGAGGAACAGGTATCATTTTACTTATTTTGTGCTTGCAGAATCAAGAAGTTGTAGAGCAGGTCGTAATCCCAAATGTGGCTCTCAACCTGTGTGCAGCTCCATTTGATGGCCCAGCCAGTCCCAGCACCCCCATTGACCTAACCACATTATCCTCCACAGCTACATTTTACTCAGGTGACTGGGGTGGTTTTGTAAGGCTTTTATCCAGCCATGCTGAGATTACAGTTCAAGAAGAGAAGAGAGGAAAGTGTCAAGAGCAGAAGTTTGATCTTATTCTTACATCTGAAACAATTTACAACCCAGAAAGTCACCAGAAACTATTAGGTCTCCTGACCAGCTGCTTGCAAGAGGATGGCTTAATGTATCCTTTTGAAAGAAGTACTCCATGTTTTTTTATACTGTTCACAAACACTCATTTTACCTTTGTTGGCTTTTTTTGTCACACATTCCCCATTAAAAAAAATCCAATTAATGTTCTGTAAATGAACCAAGAGAGTAAGAAATGAACTAAAGATAGATTAATCCCCTTACCTTATACCTTCCTTAACTAACACCAAGACTGCTAGCAGCAAAGTCTCACTACTTTGGTGTTGGGGGAGGAACCCTTCAATTTACCAACTTGGTTAGACAGCAAGGACAATTGGATGTGAAGACACACACCACCAACACTGAAGGTAAGTATTTCAATTATCATCACTTCTGATGGTTGGAATATACTGTACTTGAGAAGTGGCCGAGATTGGATGTAGAAGCATGTGTTGTGAAATACGAGTGATCATAAAGAAGAGTAAGGTTATGGTATGAGCGAGAGGAATGGATACTGTATTTTCACTCGAAGCTTGGCCTAAAACTGACATCTCTCCTTCTTGATTGCTGAGCTGAAGTGATACATTAACGGTAGAAAATTCTGCCAGTCAGAAAAAAGTCCTGTGGAAAGGATGTAGAGCCACTGTTATCTTTCTCTGCCACTGACGTATGTACAGTAAGCTACAAAAGCACAAAAATCTGGGTCCGGTTAAGATAAAAAGAGTATCGGTGGTATAGGTGCTTAGTAAGGTGAAACAGCTTTGTGAAGAAGCAGACAGGTTTGTGTAGTTTGGCTTTTGACCCCATAAAACCTTTTAAAAGGCTTGAGGGGGGGGGGGGATCTCTGTGTTATTTGCCCAAGGAAGAGATGCACTATGCTTCAAGTGAATTAGTGAGGAAAAGACAGATGTTTGAAAGCAAGAAAGAAACTGATCATTTACAGTGTGGTCTCCACCGTACAATGGAGACCTTAAATATATACTGGGACAGTGTGTACGGTATATTTTGACAAGTTGAACATCAACATAGGAAAATGCAGAGCCATGAAATTATGACTGTGTATTAGGTTATTATTTAATATTTTTTTTTAGCAGTAATTAGCTGGTGTATAGTAAGCATGCCATATTATCTTTACTTCATCATTATCTGCACTAACTTGAATATACAGTATTATTGAATTATATTATATATTGCATGTCAGAATTTTATAGGTCACTGAGGTTACCTCATATCCAGTATTTAGGATGCAGTCAAGTTATGAAAACCCTCTGCCATAGGAAGTAAAGTTGATCAAAATAAGTGCAGCAAGGTTAGTAATTTTTTATATTATTCATCAGCTACAGCTTGTGATATCTTGGGAAGGTTGATTTGCATGCCAGTTTCACAAATGACTGAACATTATATGGTACTGGTGTACTGTGTTATTTCAGTAGTATAACATTTACACATTACAGTATTTATTTTACAAGGTACAGTAATACCAAGGCCAAGTTCCAGTACATGATTTTGCCTGATAAAACTCATTTATTTGTCATTGCAATATCCGGCACCTTTTGCTCGGCTCTGTTACGGCAGTATCCAGCTCAGAAACAGGAAGCAGTCGGCCCTCTGGCTCAGGACCCATTCAGCACCCAGGCAAACCCCACAATGCACCAGCCAGTCACAGTGCAGCCCACCCAGCATGCCAGGCCTACCATCCCTCCCTCAGTCACTCCTTTGGACCCCACACAGTGAAAACGTATCAGTGCATTCTGCTCTTATGAACCACACGGTGGCTAAACCCTAGTGCTGTGACAGTCTGTGGCCTCCCATGCCTGCTTGTTGCTGTAGTGTTGTAACTAACCATGTGGCCTCTCAGTGCTCTGTGCCCTAATGCTTTGACTACTGTATAGTGTGGACGTATCTACCCTTCCTCAGTGCCGGCACTAGGTGATTACAGTATGATTATGAATACTATATATTATGTACTGTATTACAGTACTATACATACAGTACCAGTGCTGCAGTGTATTTTATGCTTAATATTAATATTTTACTCAAGGGTAATATTGTAGGAAAGTTTTTAGGATAAAGGGTCTAGATGGATAGTAACACATTATCCTGCTCAGCATCAAATGGATAGCTGACTGGGGGTACTGTGCAATAACTGGCATTCTGCAATATCCAGGGGTGGGGGTTGGTTGAATTATGCTGGATAATTGAGAGTTTACTGTGCCTGTATATACTGCATTTGCTAACTGTAAAGTTGCACCCAGTACAGTAAGTGGTACTGAACTGCAATATGATATTGAACTCAAGGTCAAAGTGTGCATTTAGGAATATGTTCATGATACAGAAAATAATTAATGCATCTGGTAGTATGGAATATAATTTTTAATTTTATTTTTTATCAATTGTTTTTGTGCATGTGGAGTCACATGGAGAGACAGACTAACAAATGAGGAAGTGAAAGAGCATTGTGGTGTGGTTGTGGACGTGATAGGAAGCGTTAGGAGAAACATGTTAAGGTGGTTTGGGCATGTGGAAAGGATGGAGAGTGAAAGACTGACGAGGAAAGTGTGAGTGAGGTGGAGGGAGTGAGGTGGAGGGGGCGAGGGGAAGGGGGAGGCCGAGGATGAGATGGAGGGATGGAGTGGAGAGATATATGAGAGGGTGTGAGTTGGGAGCGGGGTAGTGAAATGGCGAGGAACAGAGCAACATGGAGGCGATTTGTTTGTAGCCACCCCATGCGGGATTGAGGCGTCTGGCAATAGAGAGATAGATAGTTTTTGTATTAAATAACCTTGTCACCAGATGGATAATTTTTCATATATTTTGTTTTACAACCACCAGACAATTTCATAGAGTCAAGGGGGGAATTTCCAGACTTGAAAGGATTAGAAACTGAACTGACTCACTTTCTTAAAATAAGTAGCGTATTTTACATTTTAACATTGATGACAGCCAAGGGATTTTACTCAGCTTAAGGAGACATCTTGTAATGAAGGTGACCCAAGGGATTTTATTCAGCTTAAGGAGACATCTTTTAATGAAGGTTTTATAGTTTAGCACTCAAGATAATCTAATTGTCCTCTTTTGTCATGTTATCATCGTATCATGAACATTTCAGTATTTGTGATTCACATCATTACTGGAATGTGGAATAACACAGTACAGTACATCCATTGTCCAACTCACTATTGCAGACTACCCAGTCCTGACATTTAATATGTGACCAGCTGCACATCTCTTAGCAGCATTACATAAGTAGCAAACCCTAACCACCCCTCAGAATGAGACCTTTATGGGTCACATCTGGTTGGAGCACCACAATACCAGATCAGTACGTATATAAAAATTGTATGAGGAGACCAGAGCTAATGCACTACATAAGTACACAGCACAAATACCTACCCTTTATCTCCCTGTGTGCATCAGAGTACTGTCCCACAAGGGGAAGTTATTAAAAAGCAATAGGGAGGGGGACTCCAGAGTGAACTTCCTATCCAGAGGAAATATATGACTATTGTTGTGACTGTGCCATTCATCAAGGGAACAAGTCAGGTACAGTACTGTGTGAAGCCATTATCACCCTTCACACTGAGGGCTATAACATCAGAATGTGAAATGGAGAATAATAGTTATAACACAGTATGACACTTGCCAGCATTTTGTAGTATCCTCATGTAAACAAGCTTCCAGTGATGCGTAGGGCCAACAGGCATTTTCCAGTACTGGATTATTGTGCTTTCAGTGTACACCAATACATATTTGATCAAGTGTAAAAGGCTGCTTACAGCAAATGTGTTTAGTGGGGGAATCACACTCCTCTGCCATTACAGTGTGGAAAGTTTTCAGTGTTCCCCTCTCACACCTTATAGTTGTCTCTTACAGCATGCATGGAATGTATGAATTTTATTCTCTCTCCAGTCCCCAGGTATTATTACTTGGAACAACAATATGAATGTGCTAAAAATGAGATCAGTGGGGACTGCAGAATTACAATTTACCAAAAAGTTGTGTATTTACTTTTTATCATTTTTATTTCTTCATTTCCAGGAACAACAATATCAGTGTGCTAAAAATGAGATCAGTGGGGACTGCAGAATTAAGATTTACCAAAAAGTTGTGTATCTACTTTTTATCATTTTTGTTTCTTCATTTCCAGGATATGACTTATTTAGTTGATTTTTTCTTTTCTACAGGTGTCAAGAGGGAAATTTTAGAAATGAAATTCAAGGCAGGAAAAACATGAAAATGTATAATGATTGATAAAAAATAAAGTATGGGAGTTGTACAGTACTGGAGTTTAATTTTCTGTAGATACAGTACACCCTCACAGTAACACACTACTGTTATTAGGGGAAAGCCAGGTCTGTTAAGGCCAACTGTCCATTATATCCGATGGTCCCTCCCCCCCCTTGGGTGAAATTTCAAGCATGATTGAAAATAAATTAGTACAACAGCATATTCTAGTACTGAACTAAAAAAAAATATGCCCATTTCACACTAACTTAACCTATATATAATTTTGCCCTTTCTGCAGCTTATTTCATGACTCGTACAGTATTACCATGTGGTAGTTTGTTATTACAACTCAGCAATCACAATGGAGAGGGGCAGTTTCAGGTAAGGCTGGAGTAAACTGGGTAAGAAATATGGACTGCACCCCATTTAACGGACATTGTTTGTTATTGTCGACAAATATTCGGTGGGCTTCATGGCATCCATTAATTAAATACATTGTTTATGCAGTGTGCATGGTACTGTTTATTATTATTTGAGATACTAAAAAATCGTCAGATCTATTCGTCAGTCGGCTCCCATGAACACCCTCCCCCACCAAAATATATATACTATAGATGTATAGATGATATGGATGATAGAGATATAACACGCATGTGCACACACACTCACACACATGAAATTAGGAACAGAGCATAGGATAAAGTAAGAAAAAGATATACTGAAAAAGCTTGGAAAGATTGTAAAGAAGTAAGAAATGAATATGTAAAAGTAAGAAGGAAGGAGGAACAAAAATACGAGAATGATATCATTAATAAAAGCAAGAAAGAACCCGCGCTGTTCTACTGGTGTGTTAATAGTAAAACAAGAACAAAGAACAGCATAATGAGATTGAAAGATGGCAATGTAATATGTAATACTGTAAGATTGAGAGAATACAAATAACAGCAACCAAGATGGTCCCCAATCTGGCAGATCTGTCATACAATGAGAGGCTGGAAAGGCTGGATTTGCCTTCCCTAGAGGAAAGGAGAGAGAGGGGCGACATGATTGCAGTCTTCAGGACCATGATGGGAGCAGATAAAATCGATAGAGAAGATCTGTTTGTATGGGATTAGAGAGCAACAAGAGGACACAGACTGAAACTGAAGAAGCCAAGCTGCTTGAAGGACATCAAGAAATATAGTTTTCCATATAGATACATAGACCTGTGGAACAGACTGGACAAAGAGATCGTCCAGTATAAAAACTTAAACGAGTTTAACGCAAAATTTGACTTACTGAGAAAAAGAGACGGGACCCCATAAGCGTAGCTCATTTCCTGTATATCACAATTAGGTAAATACAATTTGGTAAATACACACACACACACACACATGGTTTTACAGAAATGTATAATTTTACTGTAACTAAACCAAATACAGTAAACTCTCAATTATCCACCATACTTCAGCCAAGCCCAATGCCGAATATTGCATAGTACCCCCCCCATCAGCTCAATATTCGGCACTGAGCTGGATATTGTGTTATTACCCGTATCAACTTTCTCTCCTAAAGACTTTCTCAAGAGTAAAAGACAAATCATCATGATCCGGACCTTCTTTTCCCAACTTAGGGCAGGGTGAGGAGTAACAATGTAAACGATGAAAATTAAGCATAAAATCCAATAATGATAAAATACAGTAATACAGTCTTGACTGGCTACTGTTTACAAGCTGGGTGATACACCTCCATGCCAGATACTGCATAGAACCTCTGTTACGTCCCGTTTCAAAGCCAAATTTTGCATTAACAGAGCCAAGCCAGCGGCACTGGATATTCCAACAATGGATAATCGACAGTTTACCGTATGTATATTGTGTAAATAAGCTAGTTCTAAATATACCTTCTCCATCATCGTATGTTACTTCACATTAACACATACTAAATTTAATTGTACAATAAAACTATACTCGATTTTTTTCCGGCTGATGATCCACTTTCGTGGATGTGGCACCTGTGCATTCGTGCTGCATGATTGGTTGGTTTCAGTTTCATACCTGAAGTATCATATTTACAAAAAACAAATATACCTTATGTTCCAATTCTCATAAATGCTGTTTTGCATTGTCACTGTACTATACAAACAGACATGAAACTAGTATGTATCTGTGCTTCACCCAAACGGACTATGAATTAGAGGAAGTTGAATTTGATTTGAAATATAAAAAAGCCCAGAGTTGTTGCATCTCCAGCAAATAAATAAATATATATACTTATGGATAATAATTATTGGCAGAGGTATCAAAGCAATGGAGTAGGTGTGATCCATAATAAAGTCTGACAACTTGTTATTCCCAACTGGCTGTCTCTTGTGTCCCCCCCTCCTCTGTAGTGACTGTTCCATTCGCCTCCCCACTTCCACCGTTTGACCACTGACAAAACTGCTAATTAACACTGAATGGTAATATTGTCTAATGTAACAAGTGCCTAAGTATTAAGATACCTTTTACTTGCACTTACCCAGCCAAATAAGTTTATTTTTTTTTTAAATATAGGGAGATGCAACAACTTTGTACCTTTTACAATAAATATTTCAAATCAAATCCAACTTCCTCAGATTCATTGTCCGTTTGGGTGAAGCACAGATAATTTCAAATCAAATCCAACTTCCTCAGATTCATTGTCCGTTTGGGTGAAGCACAGATACATACTCATTTCATGTCTGTTTGTATAGTACAATGACAATGCAAAACAGCATTTATGAGAATTGGAACATAAGGTACAATTGTTTTTTGTAAATATGATACTTCAGGTATAAAACTGAAACCAACCAATCACACAGCAGGAGTGCAAAGGTGCCACATTCACGAAAGTGGATCATATGGAAAAAAATCGAGTATAGTACAACACACTGGACACGCACACATATTACTGTAACCTAGTCAGTTCAGAAGTCTACCAATGCCTGCTAAGTTTCCTGTATAATTTTCAGAATAACCTATCAGTGATATTTCTTTCTTTTTTTTCCTAAGCAAATTCACAACTTTTCTGTCTGACAGATGGGACTAGTCTTTAGTAAAAACTGATAACTGTAAATGGTGACTAGTTACTGCATTACTCTGAATAACCTACAGGTAGTTATGTACTACACTTTATATTATTTAATACACCATCACATTACCTTATAACAAGCACCACCATCAACAAAAAAAAACCCTAATTTAACTAAACCCCAGTTAGTTTTATTCTGGCTACTGCCTGATGAGTCAAAGGATTACAAACTCTTACAAAAGATAATGAACACAAATGTATGGAAGACTGGTTTTAACTACTTTTTACAACATGGATCTATCTATTTATTAAAATTTATTGGTCACTAAGAATGTGGCCAAAGCACCTTGAGTTTGTTAAGGGCTGGAATGCATAAATGATAACTTAGGAAACTGCTTATCAACTAGGATGCAAAAATGAACAATGAAAATTAAGTAACAGGCCAAACTAACCTTTTTCGTTACCTGATTCAATGCAATAAATGTAGAACAGCAAGCCATCATCCTTTCCTTTTCAGTCTCTCCCTCTCTCTATGGATATGGTGCATGTGAATTTTATTAGATATACAAATAAAGTTATACTGTATTTTAAATGGCCCATTTTGATTACAGCAGGTCTCTCTTCAAACATACTATCATCATTGAAAAAAGGCTTTTCTTCTCTTTACATTCACCCAAATAATGAATAAGGTAACTTTTCTTTGCAAAATACTGTTGTGACTGAGATTTGAACTAACATACCAGAAGGGAACAAAGTAATGCTGTTCACAACTTTTTTGCTGCACTCCACAATAATACATAATAAATGTAGCTACCAGTATATTTTGAATAGACATCCATAACCTGTGCAAACAAATAATACACACATAACTGAACTGTACTGTATTTTGATATAAAGTAGTTATATACATTATGGCGCCAATCGTTCATACACCCATCCTTCCTCTCCCCTCTTAGTTAAACAGTCATCAATCTCTTCATCTGCAGCTGGTTTTCTGAAACGAATCCTGTCATGAATGCGCGTGGTTTGTCCTTGCCAGAATTCCATGATCTCAGGAACAACCAGGAACCCTCCCCTGCAACAAGAAGAGATTAGGGTACAGGGTATGTTGTTTTCCCTTTTGTTATTACTGTACTGGAAAAAAAAAAAAAAAAAGACAAAGAATAATCCAATCCTTTGTACAAACAAATTAAGGGATATTGTTTTAAAAATGTATGACTACATCTTCTGAGCATAAAGGATGAGGAGGAACCTCCTACTGACTTGTCTAAGTCATGAGGAGGACCCTCCTAATGACTTGTCTAAGTCATGAGAAGGACCCTCCTAATGACTTGTCTAAGTCATGAAGAGGACCCTCCTAATGACTTGTCTGTCATGAGGAGGACCCTCCTAATAACTTGTCTAAGTCATGGAAAATGGCACATTTATTCTGATATGCTTACAGTACAAGTTTACCTGAAGGACACAGTAGAACAACTCCATTCCAAGGACAGTACTTCATCTAGGTTAGTATAGCATTCTCTGTACCTAATTCTCTGGCTCATCAGCATGAACAGGAAACTGGACTAAGAGTGTCACCAAGCATCAGTACTTAATAACAACCTGCTGGTACTCCGAAAGCTAAAATAATCGCAATTCTTTTATGACGCTTTTATCACGTGCCTATGCTCCCTGGGCTGCGCACAAAAATTCTATGTTGCATATATTGTATTTCTTGATAACTAATAAATGCCACACACAGCTCTGAAGACAAAGCCAGACTGCTATGCAAAAATCTTGCAGGATCTGACTTAAGTTAATCAGTCTCATTTTTTTATAGGTAGCCGAGTTATGATGGTTAAGAATATTACTGATATGTCCCTAGGAGCTCTAGAGAATACTGCTGTTACAAGAGGGTATATAAGGAGCTGCATGTAGAAAGGGCCCAACGCGTTACCCCCGGCCAAACCCGTTTTATTGCATATAACACTATTTTCACCCTTTCACTATGCGCTGGGCTTGGATGAAAGACCCTTGCTCCACTCGAAGTATGGTTCATAGTCCATACTAAAAAACGTGTGAATCGACCTTAGAGGCTCGGCGGTGGTTGTCCCAGGCAGCCTGCATAAAGACAGGGTCCAACATTCCGTCAACTCAGTGAGTGGCGCGGAGGGTGGGGGGTGGGATGGCGGTGATGGGGAGGTGACATCATGCTTGGCGGGACTCGTATGCCAATCAGCAGGCTGCTCGCGAACGCACCCCCGCTTTCACCCAATCATCGCCCAGGATGGAGCCTGAGAACATACCAGTCCATTGCTACACTGATGTCTGTATACGTGTGCATTAGGATCTTCGCATGTTTGCACTTATTACCCAGGTTTACTGTGGTTTATTCTCAGAAAAGGAAGTAAGTGTTGGCTTTAGTAATATTTTTGTTGAATACACACGGACAGTGGGAGAATGCGAGAGAATGAAGGACACTAACAATAGAACTGTCATGTTATTATTCATAGTAATGCTTATTATTATCATTATTATTATTATAAGACACGTATTGCCTTTATTACTATTGTGTTCGTTATGTTGAATACAAAGTGACTGTGAAAACATTAATGATGAATGGACTGACAGGGACAGACACAGGGAGAATGGGAGAAAATAAGACCACCACTGTATTACTACTCTGATTATTTCGCTCATTTTTGAAGGCTCCAACATGCTTGCATGTGTCGGCCTTGGTCACCTAATGGCGGCTCTCCATGCTGCTCGATCTCTGGCAGCCTCTCTATTCAGTCCCTTAACCCTTAAGTCACATTTAATGACCTCGTCCCATGTCTTTCTCGGTCTACCCCTCCC
>JAGKTI010001576.1:0-37341 GCA_018397915.1 Birgus latro | reverse complement strand
GTGTGTGTTGGTATAGACTTGACAATGCCACAGGAGGGTTAATTCCCATGAGGAGCAACGCCCAAATGATCCCGACATTTTAGGAGGACTATAGGTACCCCTTCTATTATATAATATATATACAGTATTACACAACAGATTTGCATGAAAATTGTCATATAAAAAAAAAATGCAAGAATGTGGTGTGGATTAGTTAGAGAAATTATATTCACATGGGCTAGATATTTAAAGAACACACAAGAACAGGAGGCCAAACAAAGCTGTAGAAACTGACACTAAGGGTAAATGGTAAAGGCAGACTGATGAGGGAGAAGAGAGTGAGGTAGTACTTAAGTTAGAGAACTGACAGAGGTAGAAGAAGAGTACTGACTAAACCATCAGAAAATTATATGTGGGGAAAATGTATCCAACAGACAGTTCTGTCACAGGTACCTCCTGGTTGGGAGGGTTTCCATGAATGAACAAGACATCAGAAACAATGATGATGATGAAATTTCAGATATGCACTACTAAATAGATAACATCCAGACTCAAGAGTAGTATCAGTATAATTATCATAGAATAACTAAACTTTAGTATCTTATTCTAGTAGATTTTGTCTAATTTGAATAAGAAACTTTCTCTTTGCAAATGACATCTAGTAACTGAAGGATAAGCTACAGTGCAAAAACTTCAGTTTCTTAATTACTCTCATTCCTCTAAAATACAGTAGCTACTCAGGACCAATTACAAGTAATTGAGTCATTGTGTTTAATACATCCATGTGGCTTAGCTGAAGTTAGTACCAAATGCCCTACTAATGCATTTCCATTAATACAACACTGTGAGCAAAATTCACTTACTAGTTCTTGTCCCTTCCTACTGGAGTAATTAGTGAAGAACCTAAATCCTTCTTTGCCATAGCCCTTCATCAGCACCATCCTGGCTGATGGACGTCCATCTCTGTCGTGGTAGAAAGATCAGTTATGACTAGGGAAACTGGTTTATAATAGTACATGGTTACCGTTATAAAATAAACATGTGCTGATACCACAGTTATGAGTGGAAATGAGATACCAGTACCAGAATGAGGTAAACCTACAGTGTACAGTCTACATGCAAACCTGCATATACAGTACTGTATCGGAAATGTTTTACATGGTATCAGGAACAGCACCTAAATGCATACAGTGGAATGATATACTGCTGAAATGCTACTTACAGATACTGTCTTTTATCAGAGATAATAAAACCAGCAGCATATAATACCATATTACCCCTTTCAGTGTGTAGGTAGGCTCAAGGCTAGGTTATTGGAGTCATCATTTGTGAGTAGGACACTGACAAACTTCCCAGTCAGCATATCTACAAGAGTTCCCCTGGAGGATTTTTTTTTTTTCTTTTTAAGAAATGTTACTGGTGCCTAGAAATTAATTAAGTCTCCTACCCTTAAAATATCTAAGTTTACAGTAACCTAACCTCAGGTCTGTACTGTATATGCCCCAAAAGAGGCACAAATTCAATGCAATATTCTATCAAAATGTCATTCTTACACTGTTTCTCCCACTTCTTTCATGCTTTCAAATGCTGCTTCTTAAGTCTTCTTCACATGGTGGAAGTGCTGAAATGTACAGAACACTAATATGGTGTGTGTCTACCCACAGAGACTTAAGAGATCCTTTTCACTTTACTCTTATCTCTCTGACACTTTAATTCAACTTAGGACAGACTTGTCAAACTGGAGGGATAAGACAGCACATTAATAATGCCTTCACTATGAGATCTTTCCTACATTAAATATAAACTGTCTGGTAGCAGCAGGAAAAAACTACAAGGATGTCACCCAGATTCATGGGGTTAGGCAGTACCCATTCTAACACAACTATGCAGTTTATCTTAAACTTAACCTAGATTTTTGTCCTTTTTGCAGCTCATTTCACATAGCTCAATGGCAAAATAAGACAATACAATGGATTTACCTTTCCATTC
The DNA here is from genome assembly GCA_018397915.1 of Birgus latro. NCBI lineage: Eukaryota > Metazoa > Arthropoda > Malacostraca > Decapoda > Coenobitidae > Birgus > Birgus latro. The sequence goes on along the minus strand of JAGKTI010001576.1, from coordinate 35,373 downwards.
TTAGTGACTAGAATCATATTCTAGTGTTGGCTTGTTACATCTCAGTATTAGGATGGAGAGATGGTAAGTTTAGGCCTAGTTAGTGTAAAAGGACATACATGCCTCCCATGCCTAAATCTTTCATAACTCCTTACCTACAATACAATTTACCTTTCAACACCTGTAACATCTCCCAGTGCAACTTTTCTACATCTCACCTGGTGGCAGTAGCAAGACACATGGCATTAGCCTCTATGATGCCTGGGGTGTTACATGCCTCCTCAAACCAGGCAGCAAACTGAGCAACTGGTTCCTTGGCCACCAGATTCTCCTCTGTGAAAGTCTCATTCTTACCCTTGTATGGTTTGCGCATTCCTGAAAAGCAAAACTGAAATGCAAAAAGAAGCAAGGAATCTATACACAAATGCTGGAGTCAATCCTAGTCTTCAGGGAAAACCACTAACAAGGACAGGTTTGGAGAACAGTTTAAAAGTGTACATCTTGTCTGACCTCAAGCCCATACAGCACAAATGCCATGTAGCTGCAAATGGTTAAACTGAATTATTAAATTTAACTAAGAATTTCTGAAAAGGGAAATACTTCTGGCATTGCTGCTGATGTTAGTTAGACCACTCTTAGAATACTGCATACAGTTCAGTTTTACTCACCCTCTCTAATTAAGGACACAGAAGCTTTGAAAAAAAATAAAAATCAGTAAAGGGATACCAAGATGGTCCCAGAATTGACAAAGTTAATTACTATGGTATATATAGTAGATGCTGTTGACAGTTATAAATTAAGACTCTGAAAGATTGGAGACTCTGGGAAATATGGTTCAGGCAGTCAAACTGTTACAGACTGGACAGAATGGATTACACAAAAATGCTTTACATATAACTCATCATTATGAGGACATACGTTACTTTGAGCTGGAATGCCCTAGTCACTAGAGAACTATCACTAACTTAAGGTCAACTTCTCTGTAAGGATAATTAAACATGAATGTTGATGCAAAGTGGGTGGTGACAACTGAAAATAATTATAAATTCCGGCCACATTGTGGCAAATATATTGGCCTACTGTTCATTACAAAATATTGTTTGCCAACGAAGAATTCTTCTTACTCTCCTACTTAATATAATTACAGTAGATTACCACAGATGTTGTGATGGAGCAGGTTCAAAGAGCCTGTGACTCCGGATCGCCTAGTTCACTGTAAGAACAAGTAATATGATGAGTGATGGTCATGTGAGGAAGTTATTATTTTGTTCTTTACAGTTAAATTATGCTCCTCATGGGGCAACATTGGATTATATGATGGATACAGTTAAATTTCTTATTCTGATTTTTCCAATATTTGTCAAAGTGTCCTTCAAATTTCTTCACAGTAAGCTAAGCATGATTAGGCCTACCTAGGTTAAGTTGGCAGTTTCAGTTGATATTTATACTATATATTCTTTACTGTCATCTGAGGTGATAGGTGGCAGCAACTTGATGTACCGTACTGCTTCCTGCTTCTTCCATCCCCTTTCTCATTCTATCCCTGTGTCTGCCCTCCTCTTTCCTACTTTTCCCTAACCTTCCTGTCACCTTTTTTCTCTTCTTTTCAATGCAGGTGACTCTACACTATGTGACAGGCATAATGGTTCCTGTAACTCTGGTAAACATTTACAATGCTGGGTGGTAACCATATAACCAAACTATGGGGTGAAGTGGAGCCTTCTCTAGTGCCCCTGCTAACTGGGTGGAGATAAATGCAGTGTCCATCCAGGAACCAAACCTTCACACTTTCCCCTACACCATGTTGTGGCATGGCACTGTCAGCCACAAGGGAACATCAGTTCACTGTACAGGACAGTCCTGCAGGGGCAGCTGTTTGCCTGAAGTTGCTGGGTCTGCTCAGGCAGACAGACTGATCAACACCTACTGTCATAGGCTAACATCAAGTATGGAATTAACTGGGAGAAATATGGTAAATTTTTAATTTCCAACACCTCTAGATTTCAACATGCAAACAATGTTTTTCCAGTGGTTTTTTATGTGGTTTGAATGATTCTGACCATTATTATTATTGCAGATCACTAGTTTTTATGATTTTCCCCCATCCCCACCTAGGGGTTTTGCTAGGGGAAAATCATAAAAACTAGCAATTTCCAATGCAAATAATGGTCAAAATCATTCAAAACATATCAAAAAAGCATTGGAAAAACACAGTTTGCATGTCTAGCCTAAATCCCTAACCTAATCTAACTGAACCTAACCTGACCTACCCAAACCTAAACTAGCCTATCCTAACCCAATCCAACTGAAACTAAACTAACCTAACCAAACCAAACCTACCACCATCAAGGAAAGTGTCCTAAAAATCAGAGACTTGGTAACTGCTATTTTTCTTCTCTTTTTCACTTACGGAATGGGAGTGCTATGGCAACAAAACCAGGTATGTTTATCGTCTCTGATGCAACACAGATTTTTTACAGTTTTTACAGATCACCAGAGCTGCCAGAACACCAAGATGTCCTAAAAACCTAATACTGTACTATGGCTTCGGATTTGTCTGCAAAATCTCAATTAAATTTTGCAATTACAGAGAAGTAATCACTCTCACAGCCAGAGCACAGACACCATCCTGATACTGAAATCCAAAATCATGTGTGAAGTGACCGCCAGTTATGCCAACCTATGATTGGTTGAGATGAAAACAAAAGCACCAATTAACTGCCCCACCCAAAAAAATGGGAGTAAGCCATCGCACATGTGAAGCACTAGCACATGCCTACTGGAGACTAGTAACGAACATTTGAATGTACAGGAGCTCTCTAATGGCACGTGAAAAATATGAGTTCTGAAACATGGGAAAAATTTGTAAATTCAAGACGCTATTATTCATTTGCGACTGCGTGTTCTGGGGTTCAAAATACTCCAGACAAGATCTAAGGATTGGGGAAGGTTAAAATCTGAAAGTCCCCGTATGTCCGAAACTAGAATTATACCAAAATGATAACATGAACAATATAAACTACTGACATTTTTCTCTTTGCATGTAAGCCGACGCAACTCTAGGCCTATGTTATGTAACTCATTGGAACTTCGATCACAAAATTTAAGCTTACCTCCAATATCTATGGACATCTGTTTCATGTCACTTGCCCTCACGTCCTGAACCGCGACCTCCCTGAAGAGTGCCATCCTCTTGACTCTTTGAAAATGTCTCAAACCCCCGTACAGGCGAGAGCTTGTCATGTCAAGGTATCAGCTGCTCTTCTGTCTCAATTATATAAATTAGAAGGCCACCAATTACGTCACGAAACCTTGACCTCGTGCGAGGTAAATAATAAGCAGGTTGCCTAATGACTAATCATAATAATTGGTAATGCTTTGGGTCAGTAATAGTAATAAAAACTATAAAGTATACGGGATCTTGTACTGAGTAATGTTGACGGTGAAATTCTGTGCGTTAGCCGGCAGAGGGCATCACCTGACAGGCCATCAGTATTTACCGGTGACCAGCATTTTTCACAAAAACTGTCAAGGTTTGTGGCATTTTTGGCATTGAAATGGGATGTGTGCCCTTGCCAGTCATCTAAAGTTACGTAGATGTAGACATTATCGGTGATTTACAGCCAGTTACCTTGGCAATGAGGGTTAAAACGAGTCATTTGAAGTGGTCATCAGCTGATCTCCCAGTGTTATTTTGGCTCATCCCTTTAACCTCAACTTTAAAATCCGCTCTCCTGCATTTTTACCATACGTATTATGGGCTGATATGAGACCTGGTTATGATTTGATTAACAGTGCATATTTAAATACCCGATGGGAGTATATGTCTAGTCAGGTTCCTTTTCATTATTTTTCCCCCATTATCCAACGTTAGCCCACGAATTTACATTTTTTTTTTCATTTTGTAATCACCTTCGTGTAAGATAATCTGATAATTGAAGATAGAGAAAGGCCTCTGCATTTTCGTTTTTAAAAATATTTAATTCCTCCATATTTACAGGGAAGACAGAAGGAAAACCCTGCATGAATTCCTACCTTAGATCTCCGTATGCATAAAAAAAAACTGACCCATATTGAAGAAATCAGTCAGGTGCAACAGGATTATAATTTTTCTTGAGTGTATTCACAGTTGCAATATTAATGATATATTTTTTGGAAACTTTAGACTGATTCATTCTTTGAATACTCATTCATTGATAATCTAGAGTATAGTTCTGCTATAGCTAAGCCCCCATGTTTTACAGAGTTCATGCCCTATGGATTTCTGTTTGGATTTTGTGCTCTTACCATACATAGGAGATCCTACTTGTGTGCAGAAATGTGTTTTGTTTTTATTAAATATTGCTTTACATATTAAAATAGGTCAATTTTTCTCTTAGAGGATGATTGTGACTAGAGTTCTGCCTGAGGTGAGGTCACTTCAGACTGTCTTGAGACGAAATTATGGAGTCACGGCAGTCCTTCTGAAGAAAGCCACCGACCCAATTCAGCAACTGTTTGTTGACAAGATCCAGGAGTACAGCAAAAAGAGCAAGTGAGCAAATTATGAAATTAACATGAGAAGTGTAGCCTATACCAGTACTGTACCATATCGTAGGGTCTTTGCACCATTGTGGCACAGTGACAGTGTTACATGGATTGATATTTATATATAATTCTTCTGCATTGAGTACTATGGATGCATTTTGATATATTATTTTTTGTCGTAATTTTATTTTCTCTAATGCTAGTTCATTTTTATTCAGTGAAGGAAATTTGTTGCAGTGAAAGGGATTATAAGTTAAAGTTTGACAAAGTTTCATTTAAATACTGTATATATAAAGAGTATTGTGCTTAGAAAGCACCACAAGTTCCTGGTAATATCTGCATTATTAATTTCCATCCAGTTTTACATGTACAACAGGCCTTGTTATAAGTATGAACCATGTTCTGAAATATCACCTCTTTTGTCGTACTGTTGCAGCTGTCAAATAAAAATACTGGAGAGGGACACCTTTATGTGTTGAATAACCATGTACCTTATGCAAATATTCCTCAGTCCCCTCCCTATCCCTCCAAATGGATGTGATGGACTGCAGATGGGCATCTTAACCCCCTGATGCCAGGCTCCCTGCATTGTATCCCTTGCTCACAGCTGGGCTCATTTTCATAATTTGGATTTCTCTTCTTCATTCTTTCCTCATCCTTCTGCCTGTGGGTGACCCTACACTGAGTTACAAGCAAAATGGTTTCCTGTACACTGGTAAACCATTTACTACACTGGGTGGTAACCATATAACCAAATTATGGTGCCTGGTGGTTTAGTGGATAATTATGGTACTGTACTCCAATCGGATTGAACCAGTGCAGGTTTATGTCCAAGGGGTTGTTAGGGTTTATTGCTCACGTAATGCCATTCAGGGATGAGTGAGGCTGGTCACTCACATCTTAAATGTCAGGACCAATTTTCCTAACCCCAGGCTTCTATGCTCCTCATGGGGCAACTTAGGATTGGATGATTTTTTTCTTTTTTTTCTTTTTTAGCCAAATGATACAAACACACACAAAAAGCATGCACTTACCCTCTGCTACTGTTGTAGAGGTCGTGGTGTCAACTGGCTGGTACACGTATACAGTACAGTATATTTATTTTTCATTCATCATTCATCATCCAGTCCTACGTGCCTGCCACTCCCTTATGCGCCTCTATTGCCCTGGGTGTGCCCCCTCCCCCACCTCTGTCCCAGCTAGCCTATCCCTGCACCCTCAGGCGCACGAGAGCCTGCCACACCACTCTCAGTGAGTTTGGCGCGATTTTAAGTTGAAGCATGCCTGCGAAATATGAAAACGTCCTCAGACATGAACTGGCGCCTATCAACCACACGTCCTCAGACATGAACTGGTGCCTATCAACCACACGTCCTCAGACGTGAACCGGCATCAGGGGGTTAAGGCTGCAGCCCACCATGCTCATGTCCAGATGAACCTGGGACCACATTAACAGCAGCAGCAGCTGTCAAATGGATGAAGCTTACAAACCAGCTAAATACTTGTTTTTAACAATAGTAGGCAGGTTTTAATTTACTGAGGACTTCAAAAAAATAAATAAATTAAAAAAAGTCAGCTGGTAATTAGGATTTATTCCACTAGATGTTAAAAAAAGCCAGCTTGTTTTGAGGGCTTATTTCACTTACTCAGATCATTGTTAACAGGGCTGCAGGTGGAAAGCTGGTTGATGCAACACCTGATATTGAGAGACAGCTACAGCAGGAGTTGGACAAGGTTGCCCGCCAGTACGGTGGTGGTGCTGGGGTTGACATGACGAGATTTCCAGACTTAAAGTTCACTGGTAAGATTAGCTGCAGTTAGTAATAAAGTGAAGACACTATACTCTGTTTCTTTTTTATTGAGGCGAAGATGCATTTGACAGGTTGGTGATAATTGGCTGAATGCAACATGTCCAAATAACATTTACTAACTCAAATTTCCCCCATATATATATGTTGTTAATTAATAATAAAGAGATCATGAAACAATGTTGCATTCAGCCAGTCATCACCAACCTGTCAAGTGCATCTTTGCCTTGATAAAAAAAACTGATTACCATATAGGGTTTAGTTTTATACTGTACTTTCTTTTCATGATCATGTGCTGGTTTCTAAATGATAAATTATAAAATCATGTTATTACAGATTGTTTACAGAAACTGCTAGTAATCACAGATTGATTACAGAAACTGCTAGTAATCACAGATTGATTACAGAAACTGCTAGTAGTCACAGATTGATTACAGAAACTGCTAGTAATCACCGATTGATTACAGAAACTGCTTGTAATATATGACTGTTATGGGAACCACTTTTTATTACCTTGAATAAGGTGTAGGGGACTGAAGTTAAGTTACTGTTGTTCAAAAAACTGAACGTTAAAAAAAAAAACTAGTACAACGTGAGTTTTTAGTTCTACTTGTAATCATGCTTCACATAAAAGTATTTTAATAAATTACATAAGTGTGGATGATTATGCCTGTGAGGTGGAGTCAGAATTCCAGGGGATTGAATGGTGAGTGAATGAGAGTGTGACATTGGTTTCTCCTAACATTGCTCTCAGGATCCTACCTAACCCCATCCTTAGGTGGGAAAGGGGGTCATGTTAATGATGAAGCACAACTAGTTTGTTTCATTGCTTTTGTTTGGGGCAATAGTAAGTTATAAGAGTATGCATTAGGTGCAGTGTTTTCATTTTTTGGTCCACGTGATATGGTACAATTCTGCATCCATGAAAAATAGTCATTGTGTCTAGATGTGTTGCCAGAACAATAAGCGTGCATCATTCGTCTAGAAGTTCACCTCTTTTAATTGATAATAATAATAAATAATTGGTAAATGTGTTTTTGAAAATCAAATCTTTAATTTGTGTGTGTGTGGATGAGTAGGTGGGGGTGGGATATGTTTTGCATGCACAGATTGTGTTGGTTTTTGTGGATGGTTGGGGATACGTGTTGCTTACACAGTATATTATGTTATACTGTATTTACCTTTCGTTTTGCAGATCCCAAAATTGAGACATCATAAATCAATGGCCCAACAATTCAGGAATTCTGTACATGTAAGTCCTAAGTCAGTAATGCATATGTACATACTCTTGTAATAAAGACACAAGAATTATAATTGTCAACTGTTGTTTTCCAACATTGTGTTATCTATGTGGCACAGCACTGTATTTCTGTATATAATTTTGTTAATTGTCATTAATCATATTACTTTCATTGCTCAATGAACTATGAAAACTTGGTTAAAGAAATGGGCATGGTGAGCACAGGAATAGGTGGGATAAGCTGGAATATTAGTGGTTGATCCGGCTAGAGTAGAAAATATACCATGTTAAAATGGGTGTTATACAGTGGTTTCAGTGCAGTGAATGCATTTCTCAAAATATCTTCCAGGAACAAAAATGTCAAGGGGGTAAAGAAATGGGCATGGGAGACAGAAATGATTGGGATGAATTGAACTTATGGTGAGGATGGGGATGGACCATTAGAGTACTGTATCTGTCTGTCTCTGTCTGTTGCCAGACGCGTTAATCACGTAAGGGGTGGCCACAAACAAATCACCTCCATGTCACCCTGTCCCCCACCATTTCATTGCCCTGCTCCCAGCTCACACCCCTCTCTCTCATATACCTCTTCACTCCATCCCTCCATCTCATCCTTGGCCTCCCCCTCCCCCTCCCCTCCTCCACCTCACTCGCATACACTCTCCTCGTCAGTTTCTCACTCTCCATCCTCTCCACATGGCCAAACCACCTCATTGTGTTACACCACAATGCTCCTTCACTTCCTCATTTGTCAGTCTGTATCTCCATGTGACTCCACATGCTCCTCTCAAATAACTCATTTCCACTGCTCTCACTCTTGACTTGTGTCCCTCCAACAAGGTCCAAGCTTCACTTCCATACGTTAGAGTTGGTATCACAATACTGTCATGTAGTAGCTTTTTCACTTCCATGCTCACTTCCTTGTTTCTTATCACTGCTTTCACGGAACCAGCAACTTTTCTTCCTTGTTGTACCCTTTCAAACACTTCACCCTCTAAACTTCCATCGTTACTCATCACGCTACTCAAGTATTGTACTTAAATGCACTCGCATTTTCCATTTCCTCCTCATCCAGCCTCACTGTACATTCACTGACTTTACTTCTCTCGAAGACTCCAACTTTACTCTTCCCTACATTCAGCTTTAGGTTCCGTTTCTTGCACACACTTCCAAACTCCTCCCACCTTGTGAAAATGGGAACTGTAGGATTAATGGTTCAAGCATGGTGAAGGACTGTCAAAATTCTTAGCAAGAGCAAGACTTGCTTTTTCTTTTTTATGGGGGCTCAAGGCTATACTACTGTAGTCAAAAATTACTTAAGGACAACAGTCCAACCTACCTCCCTGGCAGCATTTAATGCTATTAAAAAAAAAAAAAGTTACCACTTTAGGTGCACGTAAGGCACAGCCCTCACCCATGGCTTGAGTGCTGTACTACTAGACCACCATATGTCCTATAAATAAACCTGAAATAATATAGCAATAATTAGAAAATGAGGAGCTATTAAATGAAAAGAATATAACGAAGTAGTGTTTCCTACTCTGTACGTCAACAAGCTTGACTTGCAGTAACCTGCTTTGGCCACCACATCACTAACTACCATTGCCACCACCATGACTTCTGCCAACAGTATCACCACCATCCTCTCTGCCATCACCATTATTCACTGTTAATTCCACCACTCTACCATGCATTGCCTCCACCCCCTCTACCACCATATCACTACAACCTTCTTTATCACCAATACCACTTCCACCCCCTCTACAACCACCACCACCACTCACCACCACCCTCTCTACCACCACTGTTGCCATCATTCCCCCTACCACCACTATCACCATCATCCCCTCTACCACCACCATCACCTGCACTCCCTCTACCACCACCATTGCCATCATTCCCTCTACCACCACTCCCTCCACTACTGTCACCATCAACTCTTAACCACTGTCACCACCACCACAATCACCATGACCCTTTTTACCACTAGTCACCGCCATTATCACCACCATTCCCCCTTCCACCACCATCACTACCACTCCCTCCACCAACACTCACCACCACCCCCTCTACCATCACTCACCACCAGACCCTCTTCCATCACTCACCACCAGACCCTCTACCAGCATCACCACTACCACCTTTATAACCATCACCACCACCTCCATAACCATCACCATCACCACCTCTACCACCACTATCTCCACCACTACAACCACCATCCCCTTTTCCACAAGAACCACAACCACCCCCTCTTCCATCACAACAACAATTACCCCTCTCTGCTACCACGACTACCTCCCTTACCATCATCCCGTTTACCACTATTTCTCTCCCTCTACATCCCCTACCATCACAAACCCTGGTACCACCACTCCACCACTGCCATCCATAACCAACATTTCCATCTCTCTCTCTCTTTTTCATATATATATATATACAGTATACAGTAGGCGCAGAAAGTGTTGACGCCATCTTAAAAAAAGAAAACATTCTTGTGGTTAGCAAGGAGAAACAAATAAATTAACACTCACCATTGAATTTAGTATTTACTGGCATTCCCCTTCACCTTTATTATCTTCTTAAGGCGTCTGGGGAGACTGATGGCGTAGTTTTGCAGAACAGACGGACTAAAACTGCTCCATAGCTGCTTGACTGCAGCCTCAAGTTTAGGCAAAGATGATGTGTCCATACTACGCAGCTGCCGCTTCATGTGCGCCCATAAATTCTCAATGGGATTGATATCTGGGCTGTTTCCGGGCCAGTCTCGAATAAAGGGAACCTCACAGTCTGTTAGCCACTGTTTCACTGAATTTGCAACATGTGCAGGGGCAGAATCTTGCATAAATACTCTTGCCTTGGTTTTATCAAAAGAGTCACTTAAAACATCACATAAGAGCTCCAAATAATTGTTCTGGTTCACTTTTTCATTTGCAGGTAGAATTACGAACCTACCAACAACATAATATGTAAAGCAGCCCCAAGCTATGAGTGAGGCTGGGTATTTAACAAACTTGGAAGTGTACTTAGGATCCAGGGGGTCACTGCCTGGTTTGCGGTACACTCATGATGAAGGGGTACCAGTGACAGTAAATGTTGACTTATCACTCCAAAGCACAGTTTTCCATTGCTCCTCACTCCAGGCAAGATATTTCTTACAAAAATTTACTCTCTTTTTCTTCTGAAGTGCAGTTAGCAGTGTTTTTTTACGAGCACAAAAACTCCTGTAGCCCAGATCGTCATGCAACAGCTGCTGCACACTTCTGACAGACACATCTGCCAGCAACTGTGGGTTCTTTTCTTTTAAATCTCGTGCTGTTAGCCTTGGATCCTTGCTAACTTGCCTTGAGATCAGCTGATGGGTCCTGAAGGTTGTCTTACAAGGTCTCCCAGGCTTGGGAAGTGGAGTGGGAGGAATGGCCTCCCCACTGTCCTTGAACTGCTTCACCAGTCTCTGCACTGTCCTCAGTCTAACACCATCTGATTTGCAATAAATGGGAGTTTGTGGCCAGCTTTGTATAAAGTAATCACTTCCACACGTTTGTCCTTGCTTGTGGTTACTTTAGGCATGATGAGAATGTGGTAGGTAACCAAATAAGTGTGTTATTTGAGTCAAAACATGCCCTCGTGGTGCATCACACACAGAGACAATCCTCCTCCTGTGGCTGCCCAAACATTACTGAGCCTGCTGCTGTGGTGCCAAACCTATCAAGCAGGGTTGCCAGCTCCCACTGAAAAAGCGTCAGCTCATTTTGCATCACAGGGGAGGGTAGTATTGACCCTACTTCACTTAACGTGAAAAAGAATGACGTCGGCAAAAAAAGGCAATACTTTCCGCGCCTACTGTTTATGAAATACAAGATGGGTATGGGGTAGTACCAAGGGGTGACCCTATAGAGGTGTGAGAAGAGAATGAGTAATTGGGACAAGACGGACATATGTCTCCAACCACCACACGCCCCTCCTCCCTGCAGTTGACTAGAGGTACTTCGCCCTGCTGCATTACCCTCCACCTGGACCAGCGCTCAATGGAATCGGGACAGAATCTGTGTGCCAGCAGACTCCCCAAGTAGGACCACGACGATGCCCACTGTGCTCCTTTCGCCTACAGCCCCCAGCAGGTCCGCGACAACACCCACCGTGCTCGTCAGGGAGGGAACGCCCACCATGCCTCCCTCACTTGCAGCCTCTGCCCTGAGCAGGACTGCGGCGATACCCACCGTGCCCCAGGACTCACTATGGGGCCACTTCAGACCTCTTCCAACAGTGACTCCGCTGGGAAGCCTGCTTTGCCCCCTGTGGTGCGGGGTGAGCAAGAGGGACGTCCCGCTCGGCCTCTGGAGGAGTGAGGCAAGCAAGGGGCATGACCCGCTATAGGTGCCAAAGGTTCAGCAGATGAGGCCCGCACTGTGGATGGGGCCTCCCCGGTGGGCGCCACCGTGGTTCAGTCTGTGGGATGGTGTGCTCGAAGGGCACGTCCTTTCCTTGAACCTTCCCCTGCAGTCCTAGGGCTCACAGGTGAGGTCCGTATGGTGGACAGCGCCTCCCCAACTGCCACGGTGGGTGCAGCCATGGTTCTGCTAGGCACTGGGACTGCAGGCAAGAAGAGCATGATGGGCGTCCTCTCTCCAGCGAGCATGGTGGGTGTCGCTGCAGTCCTGCTCAGGGCAGGGGCTGTAGGTGAGGGAAGCATGGTGGGCATTCCCTCCCCAGTGGGCATGGTGGGCATCGCCACGGTTCTGCTCAGGGTGGGGGCTGCAGGTGAGGGAAGCACGGCGGGTGTTCCCTCCCCAACAAGCTCGGTGAGCATCGTCGTGGTCCTACTTGGGGAGTCTGTCGGCACGCATATCTTGCCCTGATTCTGTTGAGCACTGGTCCAGGTGGAGGGTAATGCAGCAGGGCGATCCCATTGAGGGGAAGAGGGGCACATGGTGGTTGGGGCGCTGGTTGTATTGAGTGTACCCCAGGACTTACTATAGGGTCACTCCAGACCTCTTCCAGTAGTGACTTTGCTGGGGAGCCTGCTCTTCCCCCCGTGGTGCGGGAAGAGCGAGAGGGACGTCCCGCTCGGCCTCTGGAGGAGTGAGGCGAGCAAGGGGCGTGACCCACTATAGGTGCCGAAGGTTTAGCAGATGAGACCCGCATGGTGGGCGGGGCCTGCCCAGTGGGCACAGTGGGTGCCGCCGCAGTTCTGCTTGTCGGGTGGTGTGCTCGAAGGGCACGTCCTTTCCTCGAACCTTCCCCTGCTCTCCCAGGCCTCACAGGTGAGGTCCGTATGGTGGACAGTGCCTCCCTGACTGGCACAGTGGGCACAGCCACGGTTCTGCTAGGCACTAGGACTGCGGGCGAGAGGAGCATGGTGGGTGTCCTCTCCCTGGCGAGCACGGTGGGCGTTGCCGCGGTCTTGCTCAAGGCGGGGGCTGCAGGTGAGGGAAGCACGGTGGGCGTTCCCTCCCCAGTGAGCACAGTGGGCGTTCCCTCCCCAGTGAGCACAGTGGGTGTTCCCTCCCCAGTGAGCACAGGGGCACGGTGGCTCAGAGGTAGAGCATCGAGCTCAGGACCGGGGGGTCGTGAGTTCGAGCCGCGCCCGGAACTGCCGTGCTGGGAGGGGTAGCGCCCTCCTGTTACCTAGTGGGGCTATATGATCTCATTGTAAGGTCTAGCTCGGGGACTCTTTAATCCTTTAATCCCCAGTGAGCACAGTGAGTGTCACCGCAGTCCTGCTTAGGGCAGGGGCTGCAGGTGAGGGAAGCACGGTGGGCATTCCCTCCCTGACAAGCTCGTTGGGCATCGTTGTGGTCCTACTTGAGGAGTCTGCCGGCACACAGATCCTGTCCCGATTCCATTGAGCACTGGTCCAGGTGGAGGGTAATGCAGCAGGGCGACGTACCTCTAGCAGTCGATTCCGTTGAGGGGAAGAGGGGCGCTTGGTGGTTGGAGACGTATGTCCGTCTTGTCCCAATTGCTTGTTCTCTTCTTCCGCCCCTATATGGTCTCCCCTTGGTACTACCCCATACCCATCTCTTATTTCAGGGCCAAACGCTAGACGGAGGGTCGGCAGTTTCTCCAGGGCCAAAATGGTCAGTCCTGTAAAAAATGAGTTATGTGAGCTACCAATAGCTTTCCTGTATTAACACCTTCTGCCTGAGGACGTCTTTTTTTTTTTTAGCAACCTTTCTTCAAACAGTTTTATTACTTTGGAGACGTCTCTCAAAAACTGATTAAAACCATTTAGTCGCAGCAAGAATGTTTATCATCAAAGAGAATGGGTTAAAAGTAACTCACCAACTGGGAATGTAACTCATTCACTAAGATGAAGTGTATTCCCTCTATTCTTCCTAATTACAGTCAATTTTATCCAACTTTAGGACAGATCTGTCGGAGTGAAGAGGTTAATGAACTCTTTCATCGTACTAGTATGAGTTTTTTTTTTAAAGCTAACATAATGTAGTCTGATAATCTGAAAAAAGAATTTCGCCCACTGGTCCAGTGTCCTTGCTTTACACTTTGGGTGTGTCCGTCAATTTTGTACCAGAAGTAAGTAAAAAAGAATCGTCAATGGACAGAGAAACTTACCAAGCCTGTCACTTAAGAAATATTAGCCGACAAAGAAAAACAGAAAGCAGCTAGAGATCAAGTGCCAGATCCAGCATAGTCTGCCGTGCTGGGAGGGGTAGCGCCCTCCTGTTACCTAGCGGGGCTATATGATCTCATTGTAAGGTCTAGCTCGGGGATTCTTTAATCCCCTTTTTAATCTAGTAAATGAGGGAGAGAGTCAAACATTTTTGCCAATGTGAGTGGTAGGTGGTGGCGACCATCATCCACTCACTTGATGTAGTGCTGCCTACTTCTTCCTTACCCTTTATTATTATTATTTTTCTGTGCCTGCCCTCCTCTCTTCCTGTTTCGCCCATCTTTCCTGTCACTTCTTATTGCTTTTCTTTCCTTTACAGGTGGCTTTACATTGAGTGACAAGCCAAATGGTTTCCTGTAAGCCAAGAAACCATTTACAACGCTGGGTGGTAACCATATAACCAAACCATACGTGCTCCCTACGTATCAACAAGGGTTAGTGCCCCTCCCCGTAAAACAAATAAAAGTCAAATGGCCACCCCTTACGGGATTATGGTGTCAGGTAATAGATAGATAGGATGACATGCATGTTGTAGTAACAAAGACAGCATTAAAACAATATCTAAATAATGTACTGTACAAGGGACTGTAGACGTAACAGATCGTTCAGAAAGATGGGCAACGAAGTCTCACATCATAGTGTTCTATAACACTCTCCACTACTTCACTCCAACTTTCTCCATCCCGCTCTGTGTGCTGCTTTGTCCGTCGCGTGAAACACAGTACTTGACCCTGATGTTCGGCTCTGTGGAACGATCCTCTCGTGTAAAGGAAGATTTATCAAACTTTCACATATGGACCTTCTGCCGCGCCGTGTAAGTCCTCCAGTCGGTCTCTACACTCAGGTGGGGGCGGAGGCAGCACACGGCACACACATTCACCAGCCCCGTAAAAGGTCTCCCGGAAGCTGAATAAAATTGTCAAAAAGCGGCAAGAATGAAGTAAAAAAAAGTCATCGTACTGAAGATGTAAATACCACAGAAACTGAAAAATATCGCCAAAACTAGGAATAAAATAATCATCATCATCCTCAAGAGGTTAAGACGTCATCAATCTGACCACGGGAAACGGTAATCAAAGTTTTGGACAGACATGTAGATGTAGCCAGTGTGGAAATAGTCACTACGAATGGCACTTTGACAATGAGCTGTTAATGTATTAATTAAACCTAAAAAATCTGACAATGTCACCAAAGACTATGACGATGCTGAGAACGGTGATGATGATGGGGATGTGGACGGAAGCCACCTCGACTCCACACATCATCACAAATATTACTAAAAAAAAATCCCTGTTTGGCTGCGAAGGTAACAGTACCGTGATGAAAAGCGAGACTGGTTTTTCTGAGAGGGCACTGGGCACGAATGAACTGTATGTCACGAATGAAACTCACAATACGAGTGAATTATACAGACTAGTGAAGGACCTGCATGACGCGCTCGCCTCCACACCGGTCTACTACAACCTCCTGTCCCGCCAAGCATTCTCTGACCTCCTGAGGGAGATGCAGCAGGCTCAGGAAGACGATGCTATAGCTCCTACCCTCGCCAGCACCGTGAGTCAGCTGCACCATCAGCTACGTGAATCTCAAAAGGTAGTTCATAAAATCACCCTACAACTACTGGCTATCCCTACAACTACTTGGACGATCACACTGTCATGCAACTTCAGAGATTAATGTCCCCTTCCAACTGGCTACTTCGCACTACCTTATCTGCCCTCACCCAGGATCTCCCGTTGGTCAAGGAAGTTCAGGTAAGGAACGTAATTCATACTGATGACACACATGTAAAAGGTTTAGACATCATACTTCAGCCTCATTCGCCTAGTAGTGTCTTATTACAAAACTCCAGTGTGCGGGAGGAGGCATATATTCAATACTTGCCAAAAAATGATGTAGCATCCTCTCTCCACAGGCAGGGTCAGCAAAACTTTCCCAAACAACATAATTTCAGAAAAGCCACCTTGATGAAAGACTCTTCAGATTCTGTCCAGCACCTCGGATCAAATAAGGCCGTAGAGGTTGAAAGTGACATTTCAAAGTTTCACGCTAACGAAATTATCTCTTTACATAAGCCCTCATACTATTCTGAGGATTTTGTACCAATTACAGATACAAAAGATGTCATTTTAAATTATACCTCCCGACCTGTCTCTATTTATAATGCTGTCAGTTTGGTTGCATTTGACATTGAAAAAATCCACTCTCTCACATCGAATTCCATAACTTATGAAGCAAGCCACCATTCTCTGATACATTCTGACAGAAGATTCTGCAAGTTACGTCCTCTTGGCCGAGCGCCACGAGGCGCTACGGAGCGCTTCGCTGGTAGACAGAATTACTCGGCGTGCAAGTTTTTCCGCCCGCCGGGCGAAGAGAGCGAAAAAATGAGGTGGGTCGGTCGGCGCGCTCCACTGTTTGGAAGCAAAGATGGTGGCCACTTTAACTGTGTACTGCAAATGCTCCAACTGTGGACTTTTTTTTTCACTCCTATGAGGATGCTAAACTTCACCAAATTCATTGTGTTCAGTAATGAAGTATCAGAGTCTTTGGGTATTGTGTCTAGTTTATAGGTTTGTTTGTAAAACCGCTATTAACGTGTTGGTGACTAAGTACCTATCTCAAAGCCAAGACGAAGTATAAGGCCTCCCATCATCATCATCACGTATATAAAAGTGGTTATTAATGCGTTATAGTGGGGTTTTATTCACACTTGAGCATACAGACTTCATCAAATAAACTTCAGTCAGTGATTGAGCAGCAGCATCCGCCATCTTGATTGTTTTGGTTGATCAGCTGATCTCTGTCTACTTGGCCGAGCTTTTTTTCGCTCGATCCGCAGCGCGCGGTATTGCCCAAGTAGACACAAGGCATGTCCAGCATTAGTAATATCCAGAGATTCCGTATTTACTACGGGATATTTGGTAACAGAGACTGATCATATTAAGGAATCAGCCATCATACACAGGAATCCAAACCCCTTCAATCAACTCTTTTCAAACCCTAGCAACACTAAGAGTATAACGAACTCTCGGGATACAGCTTTTGCTTCTTCACTACAACCAATAACTTTAGCCAAGAAGGCATTGTCTGAGGACAAAGCTGTATTTCCATCCCAAAAAAGATCTCTCCTCTTCCCCAGACATCCACACCTAAAAGAGAATCAGGAGTCTCAGTCTGAAACTAAAATTAATTTCCAATTTGGTTATCTGAATATTGATAGTACATTGACTCAGCCTCCGTCAGCTTCCAAAACTATTTTACCAGGACCTCAAAATATCCATAAAGGTGACATGGAGTCCCAACAGCTTGCCTCAACAACTCATCTACAATCGTCAATTTCTGAACAGCCTGAGAGAGTAACAATGACCACAAAGTTCTATCATTCTGATTCTCCCTTCCGGCCGTCTGCAGTCACAGAATCTGGTACCCACCTTTTCATGCCAGCTGTAAAACCGGGGGAAAATTCAGACAGTGGTGGCAGCAAAGTTGGAATACCTGAAGTGAGCCGAGTGGCTTCACTGAAACCAGATACATCAACATCGTCTATAACTGGTCCCCTATTACTGTACACTCTTTTGTCAACATTTAAGCCCAACATATCTTTGTCTACGGTACAACTAGCAGATCATGCTGTGACAACAGTGACAACTCCAAGTAGTCTCTCTGACCATCATATCCATTATGCTCCTGTTATACTGCCTATCATTTCAAAACAGTTCCACCTCAGAATAAACAACTTACTTCACCATTATCATCATCAGATCAGATAATGCTCACACAAAGACAATTCAAGTGACCTTCTTAAGAACGACCTAGTCAATAATATGAAAGAGGCAGCTTTAACAGATTTCAACAGTTCTCATAGTCTCAGAAGCAGAGTAAAACATCTTCTTGGAGGCTTACCTTCACTGTCATCTACTTTCCCTTCACCTGTGAACCCGAATCTACAAGTGAGTCAGCCAGAGCAGCAGCCTTCTCTGAATCACTACACCTATGACATTGACTATTTCATTGGCAATAACTATATGGTGCACCGTACAAGAAGGCAACTGACTGCACTGGACAGAGGAGAGCATAACAAAGTGGTGCTAGACATCTCTGAAAAAACTGATATTCAGGAGCTAGGCAAACCTAACACTTTGCATCAAAGACCACACGGATCCCGTCGTGGGGTAGCCCCATTTTTTGAGTCTCCTGGCCTTCCCTCATCAACCACTCAGTCCACCAACACTGCCTCACCAGGCCATTGACCTTGTGAGCCTACTTATGTCTTTTAGTGCCACAACAATGCCACCCATCACCACCACTGAGGCCCAAGGGCCATCACAGCAGCAGATGAATTTTTTTTTTTTTGTGTGTCCGACTCTGGGCATAGGCTTTACAGCCTGCTATCAAGGCCCAGTCGTCCTCCTACATACCATACACCTCTACATGTCACCACTTCGGCGCTTAACACCCATCGTCCATATTGAATACATGCTAGGGCTGTCTCATACAGGACTGGTGTATTGGTATTAGCGGGGTTATTTTTACGACATGTCGGCGGGTCTTCTGGTAGATCAGTAAAGCCTGATTTAATGAAATTCAAATCCTTAAACTGTTCCCTGAACCAGCGAGGATTCGAACCTGGGTCCCACGGGACTGAAAGCCAACTCTCTACCGATCGAGCTACCGCCTCCCCTATGATACCCTCCTGCTGTTGGTTCAGCTTAAGAACAGCTTTAGCTAACAACAGCAACCTGAACAGCCAGCCAACACTCCAACCGTGCAAACTCCGCAGAATGTTGTAGCTTTTCCAGGTCTGCAGCTGTTTGTTTCCCAGCCAATGGTGGAGCTGAACCAGAAACAAAACAACGCAGAGGCTGTGCTACCCTCAGCTCTAACTACTCAACTGCAGGGACCCCCAGGAGCATCAGTACCTTTGTACGAAGTTGCCCCACAGTACCATCTCCTTTCCACTGGCATCCATGGTTCTCCCTTTTCCTTGTATTACCCATATTCATCTGGTCCATACCCACCCTACCCGCCTCATCCTTACTACCCTTCACACATGGGCTGCCAGCAAAGGGTTGCTTCCACCAGCACTTCTACAGGGCCTGGAGTGGCAGCAGCAGGAGGTGGGTGTGGCGGGGGAGGGTCCACCTCAACATCCACCGCTGGGGGACCGAGTGCTGTTGCTGCCCCAGGCTCTGTGTCAACACAAGGTGGGGCATCTCAGATCAGTGTCATGTCACCACCAGTCGCCACCATTCCTCGCCCTCAATCCCCTGCCTCACCTCCAGCCCCAGCTTCACCCTTCATTATAAGCTTCAGGACTGGCAGCAACACCACCAGTGAGGCCCCACTGGTGACGGAGGAGGAGTATGAGCAAGTGGTGGCTGCTCTCAACACACTCACCACCTTCCTCAATCAGACCATCCACCGCACCACACCAGGTCAGTCCACACGTCCTGTCACCTTTTGTGTCACTTGCCTGTAAGTCCACAATCGTTTGCTCGTTTATAAAGGCTCTAATCGAAGTCACTAAACCTTGGCTCCAATATGCTTGCATGCATCCTCCTAATGGTGGCTCTCCACGCTGCTCGATCTCCGGCAGGCTCCTTATTGTCCCTTATCCCTGAGGTCACACTATGACCTCGTTCCAGATCTTTTTTGGTCCGCTTGCAACCCTACCCCCAACATTCACATTTCTCATCTTTTCCACCCAAATATCATCCACAATGAACGTTCCATTGTCAACTTTAAAGCAACGTTTCAAACTATTTTAAAAATTTAGACTACCATCTACATGGAAAAAGTTCTGATACTCTGACACATTCCTAACATACAGCAGTGACTATCTGCGTTGTCCTCATTTCCTTAATCACCTTTCCTCTTCCCACAACTGATTCCTCACTCCTCCTAATCATTCCCCCCTTTACCCCTCTTGTTCATCCCACCCCAGCCCCTCATCTGATCCCCCTCTCACCCTTCATGATCACCTCACTCTCATACCTTTTGCTCATCCCGTTTGGACATCCTTCCTCACCCCTCCTGTACACCCTACCCTAACCTCTCCTGTTAACCCCTCCTGTACATCTTTCCTCACCCCTCCTAATCATCCCTCTCATTCCCTCTCCAGGATATTCCCTTCACCATTCTCACATCTCCTATACATGCCACCCACACCCCTTCTATTCACTCTTACCCCACCCCGCCTCCCCTAAGTCACTCAAATGGTAATTACTGACAGTTGTGGTTTCATTTATTACTAATACAATAATAACTGATTTGGACGTCATTCACCAATCATTCAAAAAATCACAATTTAATATTCTCCCTCACTTCAGCCAAGTCACAGCCATTTTTCACGCATTCTCTATCTACTCAGCCACAATTCAGTTATCATTCAAAATTGAAATAATAAACTTGTTCACTATTCACCTGCTTTCCATGCACCGAGTATCACTCGCCATCATGCAGTGAATCACTGTAACTTAACATACACCCAAAAGACATTTACAGCAAACAGCTGCAGTCATCACTCACTGTTATCATTCCGCATAACAACTACCCTCACACCTTCATTTACTCACCTTATAATTGTAAGATAATGACCTTATGTAAGGGCTGGAAACCATAAGGGCATGTGGCCACTTAAAAACTTGCTCCAAGCTATTTGCTGATGGCACACCACTGGTGTTGCAGCTACATGGCACCAAATATCAAGCTAAATCCCTGCCATGAGTTTATTAAAAAGAAAAAAAAAATCACATGCATGTGTGGCCAAGGCCTTCAAACATTTAAAGCAATGTAACACACACACACACACACACACACACACACACACACACACACACACACACACACAGCTCGCTGGTGCAGTGGTAGCATTCTCGCTTAAAAAAGGGATTAAAGAATCCCCCGAGCTAGACCTTACAATGATATATAGCCCCGCTAGGTAACAGGAGGGCGCTACCCCTCCCGGCACGGCAGTCCTGGGCACGGCTCGAACTTGCGACCCCCTGGTCCCGAGCTTGATGCTCTACCTCGAGCCACCGTGCCCCCCAGCATTCTCGCTTGCCATCTGGTAGACGGGAGTTCGCGCCTCGCTCAGGTTGCGAAAAGTTTCACTGACGAAGTGGGTGGTTACTGTCCCCCTTGAGCAAGCGGATGGGTGTGTGCGTGTGTGAAGGTCACAGCCTTGCCCATAGATTGGACTATATGAGCTCTCAGCTCCCTTCCGGGAGGGTAAAATCTGACGATCACTACCATCAAGTGATCCTGACCGACCCGGTGAGTTATACACCTGGTCTAGGCATTATTCAAACTATGGAAAGGTTATACAGCCGCATTCCCTTCCAGGTTCTACAACAGAGGCTCCTTTTGACAGTACACTTTGGCCAGTTACAACTCACAGACAAAATCTAGTTAAAAACCCCACCAGAAATCACGTCATCTCCACCACCAGTCGACCCATTTTACGTCCCTTTCTGAGCCACCTGGACACATTGTTGGCTACCCCACAACAGTCCCCCACACATTCCCCACCTCAACACCTACCTCAACAACCACTTCAAGCTCCTCACGCAGGACACATTGGCCAGGGTCGATATGAACAACTTGCTGCAGTACCAGCTTGTACTTTATGCTAAGATGATGATGAAAATAAATTTTAATACAAATCACACAATACAACTGCACTCCATATGCCTAGACTAGCTATAGTACCTGCTGGATTACTTGGCTGGATCTGGAATTGACCAAAAAAAACTAAGAAAGTTTTCATGGGGATTCTTTTTTTCATTAACTACTTCATCACCATGGTGATGCAATAATACTACTGATGTATATGTACTGATACCCTCAGATATCATTTATGTCCTCATCCTCATCATCTTGTCCTCGGTATAAAATGTAACTGCATTCCCTACATTTCCCTTACTACATAATCTGTGTGACACATCTGATGTACAGTACTGTGTAAGTTTCAGTGCTACAAAAATTCTCACATTCAAAATTTCTACATCAGTCTGCTACAAAAATATCATGCAAGGACTCAGTGAAAAATATTGAATATGAGTGTGTTGTCCCAGATGACTGGCAAAAGAGTGTAATTGTAAATGTGTACAAAGGGAAGGGTGATGCCCTGGAATGGGGAAATTACAGAGGTATAAAGCTCTTAGATCAGATAATGAAAGTAATGGAGAGAGTTCTAGAAGGTATGATTAGAGAAAGAGTGAATATTGATGAGATGCAGTTTGGGTTTATGCCAGGCAGGGGGACCAATGATGCTGTTCGACAGCTTCAGGAAAAATATATTGGAAAAAAAAGGGAATTGTATTTTGTTTTTGTTTTTATTTGGAAAAGGCCTTTGACAGAGTCCCTAGAGAGGTGGTGAAGTGGGCAATGAGAAAGCTAGGATTGGAAGAGTGGCTGGTTAGGGTGGTTATAGCCATGTACGTGGGTGCTTGCACCCAGGTAAGAGTTAATGGAGTTTTGAGTGATGAGTTTTCCGTAAATGTTGGTGTGCATCAGGGGTCAGTTTTGAGTCCCTTGTTGTTTATCATGGTACCTGAAGCCCTCTCATGTGACTTCAGAGGTGGACTCCCGAGGGAGATGTTGTATGCTGATATTTTGGTGCTGATTGCAGAGAATAAAAAGGAGGCAGAGGAAAGATTTAAGAAATGGAAAGATGGTACGAGGCACAAAGGCTTAAGGGTAAATGCAGATAAAACAAAAGTGATGATATCTAGGGTTGGTGGCAGTACAATCAGAGGAGAGGGAGAGTGGCCATGTGCAGTTTGCCACAAAGGTGTGGGAAGTAATTCCATCTTGTGCAGTGTTTGTGATAAATAGGTGCACAAGAGATGTAGTGGTATTAGAGGCAGACTGCGAAACAATGCTGATTTTATGTGTGCGGCGTGTCGGGAAGAGCAGGCAGAGATTGTTAGGCGTGAAAGGATTGAACTTGCTGGTGAGTCTCTGTGTGGAAGAGTTTTGTTATTTGAGAGAGAGTTTTGTTATTTGAGAGAGATGTTATGTGCCAGAGGTGGGGCTGGAGCTAGCTCGGTTGCTAGGGTGAGAAGTAGTTGGAAGAAGTTCAGGGAGCTGATGCCTCTCCTGACACTGAGAGGACTCTCCTTATGTACTAAGGGGTCTTTGTATGCAGCATGTGTTAGGAGTGTGATGCTGTATGGTAGTGAGACTTGGGCAGTAAAGGAAGAGGATATTCATAGGCTTAAACGTACAGAAATGACAATGATTAGGTGGATGTGCAGTGCGTCCCTGCGTGCAAGGCCTGGGGGGGCTGGGTTTACGATGGAAGAGTTGAGAGGTGGGATGGGACTGGAGTGTATTGGTGTTGTGATGAGGAGAGGTAGGCTGGGGTGGTTTGGACATGTGGAGAGGATGGGGGATGATAATTGGGTCCAGAGGGTGAGAAGTGTTAATATTGGGGGAGGGGTTGGGAGGGGTAGACCGAGAAAGACATGGGACGAGGTCATTAAGTGTGACCTCAGGGTTAAGGGATTGAACAGGGAGGCTGCCAAAGATCGAGCAGCATGGAAAGCCGCCATTAGGTGACCAAGGCCGACGCATGCAAGCATGTTGGAGCCTTCAAAAATTAAACGCAACGAAATGAAACGATGTTATTACACAATGTGTGACAGGAAGTTATTTCTCCAGTGACAACAACAACAACAAGACCAAGGCCAAGACGTGGTGGGGTGGCTGGATTACTTCAAAGATACTCAAGCAGTAGAATCAGCAGCAGAAACACTATTCCTTCATCCCAACTCCCCGCCCAGAGTTCACCACTGCCACATAAAATGACCAGTACAAGCAACATTCCCATATTATCACAGTTCTCATGCTTCATATGTAACAGAAAATAATCAATGGTGTTGGTTCACTCTAATCCCAATCATCACAGCAAATTTATGGATAATACATTACAAACAAAATACCAATGACCCTACTGCAAGACAGGTATGATTTAAACTATTTTCATTATCTTTGACCCTTAGGGGAATTCAACTACACATTCTTCTATACAAATGTGTTGTCCCAGTTCACTGGCTGAAGAGTGTGACCGAAAATGTGTACAAGGGGAAGGGTGGTGCCCTAGAAAGAGGAAAATATAGAGGCATAAAACATTTGAACCAGATTATGAAGGTAATGGAGAGTCCTACAAAGTATGATTAGGGAGAGAGTGAATACTGAGGAGATGCAGTTTGGGTTTATGCCAGGCAAAAAGACCACCAATATATTCATCGTCAGCAAGCTTCAGGAAAAATATATAGAAAAGAAAAGGGATCTGCATTATGCTTTTGCTGACTTGGAGAATGCCTTTGACAGAGTTCTTATGGAGGTGGTGGAGTGGGCGATGAGAAAGCTTGGGATCGAGGGGTTGAGTGGTTATGGCCATGTGTGTGGGTGCTAACATCCAGGTGAGTGTGACTGGAGATTTAAGTGGTGACCTTTCCATGAATGTTGGCATGCATTGGGGGTCAGTCTTGAGTACTTCACTGTTTGTCACTGTGCCTGAAGTTCTCACATGTCACTTCAGAAATGAACTCCCGTGGGAGATGTTGTATGATGAGGACTTGGTGTTGACCGAAGACAATGAAAGAGAGATGCAGGAAAGATTTAGGGAGTGGAGAGACAGAATGGAGCACAAGGGTTTGAGAGTATATGTGAATAAAACTAGTGATGATACCCAGGGCTGGTGGCAGTACTGTCAAAGCAGAGGGAGAGTGGCCATAAGCAGTTTGCCAAGGTGTGAGGGGTAACTCCATCTTGTGCAGTATTTGTGATGAGTGGGTACGTAAGAGATGTAGTGGTATTAGAGGCAGACCGCATGATAATACTGATTCGTGTGTGCAGTGTGTTGGGGAGAGTATACAGAGATTGTCAGGCATGAAAGGTTTGATCTTGCTGGTGAGTCTCTTAAGTGTGTAGAAGAGTTTTGTTATTTAGGGGACATGTT
This sequence comes from Birgus latro, assembly GCA_018397915.1. NCBI lineage: Eukaryota > Metazoa > Arthropoda > Malacostraca > Decapoda > Coenobitidae > Birgus > Birgus latro. Next base: position 10,213 of record JAGKTI010001576.1, on the reverse strand, counting down.
CTGTGCTGGAAGTGGGGCTGGCTAGCTCTGTGGTTGGAGTATGGAGAGGTTGGAAGAAGTTCAGGGAGCTGCTGCCTCTCATGACAATGTAAGGGCTCACCCTCCGTGCTAAGGGATCTCTGCTTGAGGCATGTGTTAGGAGTGTACTGCTGTATGCTAGTGAGACCTGAGCAGTAAAGGGAGATGATATTCATGGGCTCAAACATACAGAAATGACAATGATCAGATGGATGTGTGGTGTTTCCTTGGATACGAGGCCTAGGGGACTTAGGTTTACGATTGAAGAGCTGAGAGGAAGGACGGGACTGGAATGAACTGATGCTGTGATGAGGAGGGGCAGATTGAGGTGTTCTGGGGATGTAGAGAGGATGGAGGATGACAACTGGGTGCAGAAAGTGGAAAGTGTGAACATTGGTAGTAGGGTTGCAAGGGGCATTGTGAAAAAGACCTGGGATGAGGTTATAGGGTAAGACCTCAGGATTAAAGGACTGCATAGGAAGGTTGAATAGGGAGGCTGCCAGAGATTGTGCAGCATGGAAAGCTGCCATTAGGTGACCAAGGCTGACGTGCTGGAGCCTTTGCAAATGATATGATACAATGCAGAACATCAAAACCTGAAATTAAATGTGATTCTAATAGCAAGTAAAAGCTAAATATTTATACTGAAAAAAGTTTCAGATTAAAATTTATTTACTCATGAAATGAACACCTCAATGATGCCTCACGTAAGCACTGTACTGAGGTACAAACTAAGTGAATACATTTTGTATTGCATTACTGGGTTAAGAACCAATTAATGCACTTATATATATATACAGTATTCTCTATTCTCATTTCAAGAAACTGACAATAAGATATCAAGAGTCTGGCAGGTTCTACAACATGTACTGTAGATGCCTGCTTGGATATTTCTACATTTCAGAACACAGGCATTCAACAGTACCTTCCAAAGTTCTAGGTTATAGTCAAATATGAAAGTTGATGAATTTTTAATTTATGAAATTAGTGAATAAATTATTGTATTATTCCATGAATTATCTTAAGAATACCATAGTGACCAAAAAATTATTGATGATGACATGAGTAACAAATGTACAGCTCATTACTTTCCAGAATTTCTGTAACAAACCATCAACATTACTGACTTTAAGATGTTCTAATAGCACTGAGAATCTCCAGAATATCACAAGCCAGTTTCTTGACATTTCACTGTGTATGAGTATGCAGGATATAGTATATAACAAATACTGTACTTATACTATACACATATACTTTGTAACCATGAACTTTCACAAGTGTTGCAATTACAACTAAAATTTCAGAGGAGAATAAGTACAGTATTGGAAAATATTCAAAAGCACGTTGTACCTTCTGACACAACTGAACAGCACCAATAACGATGATGATTAGTAAAAAATTTTCATTAAATATATGTACATAAAAATAAATTCCTCTACTATCATTCCCTCACACATTACCTCAGTAACTACACATTACCATCTTATTATGTCACAGCCAATGTCTTCATGATGCTTTATGCTCACATTTTACAATATTTTAAATTTGATTAGAATTTTCTATACTGTAATACTAAAAAAAAAAACAATGGCTTGACAGTGCTGTAATTCAGTCACTTATCTAGACCTTCATTCAGCACACCTGCCATGATACACAGTAATCAAGAGAAACTCCAGGATCAAAGCGGCCCTTTCTTCTAGCAGGTACAGTAAAAGCATCAAAGATATATTCCAGTCTCCAGCATAAAGCTTAAATTTTCATTATGAAGGGGAGGGCAACTCCTGATTATAATTTCCCAAGCATGTGATGATGACTGCAGTCAGCAGTGATGCATCACTGCTGACTGCAGTTATGTGATGAAGGCTATTCAAATCTCCTGTCAAAAACTCAAGGCTATTCCTCCTGTCCAATTCATTTTAAGCATTTGGGCATTAAACTCTTAACTACATTAATGTTGCTGTAACACCAGGCTGATCTGAACCTGACCCTGGTGGACTGCCTGCTGAAGCTGCCTTTCTGCAGTCAGTCATCTTCCTTTCACATGACAGGGAAGAAGTTGAGGGTCACTTGTATAATTAGGCAAAAAGAGCCACCCAGTTATATCACTACCCCCATGTGAAGGCATCCCTCTCCAGCACCACAGACATTACCAAATAACAAATTCATTTAGCATGAATCATTTCAGTACCACACAAGACTAATTATACATTGCACCAAACTTCCTTACAGTACAATTTACAAACTAACTCAAAAGTTGGACGGCACTTATAAATCTGCCTGGTGTTGACCCCTTCAGCCAGAGGATGTATTTCTTAATTTACTCTTCCTATCTCTTGACAATTTAATTAAACTCTGAAGATACAGTATATTTCAAACTAATGGGGCCTTGTACTAAACATAACTCCTTTATGACACTGTATTAAGGTGCTTTCTTAAGCTGAATAAACCACCTACAGGTAAATGGTATGAAACGAAATATCCTCTACCTCAAGGGATTAAACCACACACTGCAAACTCTATCACTGCAGAGCACTTGGGAAATACATATGAAACAAAAAGGTATCTATTGCCATCTCTGAAAATGTAAACATGTAGAGTAAAAGTAAAACTCTAATGTGAATTTTTAAAAATATGTATAAAAATATGAGTAAACATAAATTTAACTTTAAAATTATGTAGCAAAATAGTGTAAAAAAGAAACTTTTAAGTCCTCACAAAATACAATAAAAAAAAAAGTAAACAAAGAACTAAGTTTTCATTTCTCCTGATAATGAATGGTAATCTAGCATCAACACTTTCCTATGATTAGCTCAGTATATATACTGTGCTTGGAATTCTGATGAATTATTCTATGTATAGATTTTTAACAGCTGGCACACTTGATGTAGTGATGCCAACTTCTTTCTTCACCTTTAGCATTGTTTTTCTGTGTCTGCCCTCCTTTCTTCCTATTTCTCCCATCTTTCCTGTCACTTTTTATTACACCCTTTCCTTTTCAGGTGGCTTTACACTGAGCGACAAACTTAATGGTTTCCTCTAATCCAGAAAACCATTTACAACACTGGGTGGTAAGTGTATAACCAACCCACACGTGCTCCTTATGTGTCAGCAAGTGGGTTGGCAGAGGGTTAATGTCCCTCCCCGTAAAACAAATAACTCGGAGACAAACGACCACTCCTTACAGGATTATGGCATCTGGCTATAGATAGATAAACAGACAGACACATACACCTGACCTAGGTGGGTATACTGTGCATGTTCAAATTTTGTTTTACGGGCAACTGGTTTGCAGGGCCAAGGGATATCCAGGGCCAAGGGACATCACTTTGTCACATAGAATTACTAAACAAAGCACTGTAGTGATGGAGTTAAGATATGAAAACATGACTGAAGTCAGTTTCCTTGCATATAACACCCTACTGAAAAGTAAACTACTGTACTTTAACGTCCCTTCTGTATTATCCCCTAAAGACTTGGCAGAGCTGCCCAAATTTTCTACAAATCAGTCTGTAAAGCTGTCATTTCCTACTCATCAAGCTAGGTTAGGTTAGATTACACATCATGTCACTTCAGGTTTGGGCTGAAGACAAAATGCTAAAGCTGTCAAGGTAATACCTGGTCATAAGCCTGTAATCAATGAACATAAGTAAACATTGCACATCACAAGGTCAACACTAACAGCCATTCCCACATTACCCCATTCAAGATGCTGCTGTCATTTCCTACTCATCAAGCTAGGTTAGGTTAGATTACACATCATGTCACTTCAGATTTGGGCTGAAGACAAAACACTAAAGCTGTCATGGTAATACCTGGTCATGAGCCTGTAATCAATGAACATAAGTAAACATTGCACATCACAAGGTCAACAGTAACAGCCATTCCCACATTACCCCATTTAAAATGCTGGGGACCTGAGACTAGGCTACTCTAATCCAATGCACTGAAGCAGTGACCTAATTTCTTCAGTGGCCATATATGACAGAAAACCTCCAGTAACCCCTTGGATATCAAAGCTAAGCATGCAAGGCAAGGCTGTTCCTTTGATTTGGGCACTGTAAATACTAGATCTTCAGACATATTAATGTAAAATTGTTTCAACGAATACACTACAGCAATGAAAATAAAAAAATAAATTTAAAAAATAAAAGTACCTGTACATGAGGCACCCTTCTCCTTTCATCATTATCATCATCCTTACCTCCTCCCCCATCCAAGGATGGAGTGAGGCTTTAACAATACAATACGAGTCACTATCCATGTACTAGTTTACCAAAAGATTCTTAATAGATGGAAGTTGGGATGCTTCTACCTTTGTAAATAGCATGTACTGTGTAGGACACGAAGAGTAGCACAACAGTTACACCACACTACAATACAGCTTTACCCTATACATTGTATGGAACTGAGTGTACTCTAAGTGGCATACAAGGCTTTCTAGTACCTCTTCCTTAATTATTTATTTTGCCTTACTACATCTAAATATTCTCTAGATGAATGAATGAATGAATATATTAATTTGATATCAACAAAGTTTGCATTCATAACATACAAGAGGATACTGACCTGTTGTGTGCAAATTTAATCACTAAAAAGGAGATGCTATGACATCTCCAAAACCAATCAGAATAGGACCCTTTACGCTGCTCATCTGCTCCCCGTCTTGGCTACGACTCCCTTTATTTTCTGGGTACACAGTGAATTAGTATTATTACCACCACTGCCAATAAACACTTCATTCTCTTGAATATATATATATACAGAGATTTTGACTGATATGGAAAGGAGGAGGAAAAAAACCTGGGTGAAACAGAGATGGGCCTGAAGAGGACATATGTGGAACTAGTCAGGAATAACCTCACCTTTACTTACCTATTTTCTTCCATTCCTTCCCATTTGAATATATGGATATATTACATTAGTCCTATCTATAAGCAGGAATAAGGGGTAGGACAATGTCAAATCTGAATCTGTCATGTCCTGGAACACCTGGGGAAAGTAATATGGTGATAATTATGAAATATAACTACAATAACCTCTCCAATATCCGACGTAATACAGCCCAAGTAATGGCCGGGACTTGGTCTTGTCCAGGACTTGGGCAAATTGACCCTGGACAGGTGCTTATAGACCCCAATTGAACCTAACTTTGAAAGCCACCTAAATAACTCCCTACTGGACATGCACAGCACTTATTTAAGACCCTATTCACACAAATAAGGGACAGAAACCATAAAATAAATGAAAAGGAACCAGAGAATGAGAAATTAGAAGTGAGTAAGGAAAATATTTAGCACTGTACAGAGTACTTACGACACGTCTGTGGCCGTTGTGAAGATTAACCCGCCTCCTCTATGGCTATGACAGTGGTGAAGGTGCACTTGCAGCACGTACAGTAATCCAGTGTTGCACTGCACTTAATCCTTTGTACTGTGAATTATAATTTTTTAACACTGCACATTCGGTAGGTAGGCGGGAAGTGGGGAGGATGCAGTGGCGCTCTAGCGGACGTCACCGAAACTACACGCCAAAGCACACCTGTTTGTCACCACGAGGCAAAAGTAGGGATGGGCACATAGCTTTTTTTTTTTTTTTTTGCATTTTGACATTTTTTTGCCATTTTTGGTGTCCCAGGTCGTTTCAGACATTCATCCAGATGGCCATTTGTCTGGATATCTAGGGAATATCTGAGACATGGACTAGTGGAGCAAAGCTTAAAATGTCCGGGACTTGGGGTAGCCGGGTCTTGGTCGTCTGGGTCTTAGAGAGGTTACTGTACAGTACTCGAAAACAGCACATGCACTATGCATCACTCTCCCTCTCATACTAACTAATTAGTTCTAACTTAAGTCAATACTAATATACACACAAAAGTAAATTTACAATATAAAAAACAGCACCTAACTACTAAGGACAATATTAATAAAAATGACATTAAATCCTTAAAAAAAAAAAAGTTATTCATAATGCACTCATTCAATTTTACACTAAATTAAGTACACAGATTTAAGAAAAATGTACAGTAAAATTTTAGTAAATATAAAGTACTACAAGTAACATTCAAGCTGTATCTTTGGGCTTTAAAAAAGTACTCAAAATACACAATTACAACAACTACCTGTTGTCCACCACCAACACCACTGCTGCTTCCTTTAAATATATATTTATTAAGAAATTATTGCAACGGTGAAGAGGCAGCTGCAATGAGGCTTCTACCTTAACTGCTCTTACTACTGAACCTGACACATCAGCCTGTTTCCACTGTCACTGCTTTTTGTTTGGATTCTAACGAGCAAAACATACAGTCCTCTGTTTCTGTTTCCATTGAGACCATTATCTGTTATGTTGCAAGCTATGGTCATTCATACTCTCTTTGCATACAGAAAATTTTGTGGTTGCCAAGATTAATCAGAAGGGCATACATGACGTAAGTGAATGGAAGTGGTGAAGACTGAGAGCAAAGTGAAGGGAAAAGGGTGGGAAGCACATGAATAAAATTATCTGGATAAAGTGTGAAATTCATCTACAGAAAAACCAGATACATAGCTTTTTACATACAACAGTGACTTCCCTCAGACTGCACTAAGCCAACAAATATAAAGCATTATTACCTGTATGTTTTTTAAAGGAAATTCTACATGTTAACAGCCTGTAATACATGTGAACAGCCCGCAATATATAAATGACTTGCAAAATTGCACAGTAGTTAAATGAATGACTACAGTAAAATAACTAAACTGCAGGGAGTGCCCAAAGGATCAACAAACAAAGGCAGTAACCCTGTAAGTGATAGGACCATTCACTATGCTGAATTAAAATGACAGAGATTAGTCTCTACGTGGTGAAAAGCACAGAAGAATTAAAAGTCAAACCATGAAATAACAGAAAACTGTATTCATTACTTTTATCTAGTGACAAAACAACAACTTCCTGTTTGAATGAAGCTCTTGGCTTGTATGTCATCACAGATAGCTATATTAAAATTACTGGTAGTTAAAGTATTTCAATTACTCAAGTTCTGTATAGAAGAATTTTAAAAATAGGTATCTGTAAATTTAATTAAATGCATATTTAACCTTGCTAGAAGAAAGAACTGTATCAAATAACAAATTACTATTACTGGTTGCTATACCAGAACAATGAGGTGAAATCTCTCACTTTTTATAGCTAATCACAATAATGGCCTTCATAAACCAACTGCTAACATACTTCATTACAACTACTATTGCTGTGTGGTGTCAGGTTGAGGGGTGTCAGGCAAAGTGGTATGGGACTGGGTGGTGATACTCTGGTCTGGCTGAGTGACATCACAGCAGACAGAGTCAACCTGTGAAGAAGTGGCAGCCAATTTTGTCAACTCATGTACCTGCTTTGAGAGGTTATCTACATCAGTGTGCAGCTGCATGTTCTTGCTGAGAGTCTCCTCTAGCAACCCCTGTAGACGCCGGTTGATTTCCCTCAGCGACTCCTCACCTGTCCCCGTTCCACCCCGAAGCAGGTCCAGCACCCGCCGCACCCCCAGCCCTGCTCCTACTCCCACACCTAATCCCACCACACCATGCTGAGGTGACCCTCCTGCACTTCCACTGGTTTCTAAAAAAAACACCACTAATAGTGACACATAAAAAGGAAAATTTTATATTAATTTCTTTAAAAACATTAATAAATACTGAATGATGTGAAAAAAGGGTACTAAAAGAAAAAGCTCCTACCCTACATCTGTTGGAAAAGAAAATAAACATAATTTACTGCTCATACATGCACTGACCATTTTGCTTACATTTTCTCCTATCCATCCATCCATCATCCAATCTTATGTTGCCCAAAGAGAAGCGCAGGAACTCGGGGTTAGGCAAGTTGGTCCCGACATTAAAGATGAGAGTGACCAGCTTCACTCATCCCTGAGTGGCATCACGTGAGCAATAAACCCCAACCACCCCTTGGATATGAACCAACTCAGGCTCAATCAGACTGGAGCACCTTAATTACCCACTAAACCACCAGGTGCCATAATTTGGTTATATGGTTACCAACCAGCATAGGAAATGGTTTTCTGGTGTACAGGAAACCATCTGGGTTGTCACTCAACCACAAGCAGAATGAAGAGGAAAGAATGAAGAAAAGAAAGACAGAAGAGGGTGTGTAAAGTCACCCGTTGGCAGAAGAAAGATGTAGGAATGAAGGAAAGAAAGACAGAAGAAGAACAATAGAAGAGAGAAAAGGGCAGACATCCAAAGCAGCTAATTCGAGTGAGTGGATGGTGAGCACCCCCACCTACCACAAAACCTGACAAATATCCATAGCTCTTTCCAACTTACTTGACAGCCATGTGTCATAAGGCTGAATGGCCAATTTGACTAGTAAGCAAGGGAACTCATTTCTACCTCATAACTCAAACAACATGCAATCAAGACTTAGTATTCAAGTTATGGGAATGACCCAGTTCTGTCTGGCAATAACAAACCTGCTAGTTATGACATTCATACCTGCAAAACTGTCCTGCATCTTTAATATGAAAAAATAAATACAAATCTACAGTTCATCCACCTGACTTGACATTTGTTTTTTCCTTACAGCTTATTTCACATACTCAAAGGCAGAATAAGACAATACGACAGCTCTTCATTCCTTCTGTTGCACTTACTCATGACAAGCCTCATTACATCATAGTATTCAAGATGGAGAGATTATTGAAGACCCACCTACATTACCTGCAGGCTTCTGGTCCATGCAGTAGTGCTGGATGATGGCTGATTTTTTGAGTATGTCATCAGCCATTGCAGCAGATGAGGCTTCCAGGTGTGTGATGGTCTCCTCCAGCTGCCACTTCTGCTGCTGGAGCTCAGTCACACGGTTCACTAATGATGCTGTCTCCTCACTCACTAAACCCGGAGGTGGTGAGCCCTGACAATTATTTTAATATTCAGTTCTGTCCTGTTTTAGTGAGGAAGATTTATTCAGCACTCCTGCACAATGCCTTAACAATGATGTGGGAGCAGTCAGCATGTCCATATAACCAGTCATGGTTCATACTGACACCTGACAGTGAAGGGATGCAAGAGGGAAGTCATCACAAACCATACAAATCAGACCCAGGGCACCATTATGATTCAAATCTGCCCTCAATGGCAGCAAGCCTCTGCCAACTGTCTCCTGTATACAGCACTCCAGCTCACTCAGCCACCGTCTCTTCAAATTCTGATATATCAACAAACCTCTTACACCATAAATGATAAAGTTTTGCATGTACTATGGCTAAGATTTCAAAGATCTTGCCAACAACATTCAGCTGAGGGCAAACATGGGAGGTACTCAAATTCTGCTCCTGTTAACTTGCTCTTGAGAGATGAGTAAAGGATGCTTATGAACGATGACTGGCTGTATCAAATTTTAAGTAACTAAGAAAGCACACACAACAAATTATTATGGCAGGATGAGACTGCTATGTAAAACTTAAGGCCATTCACCTCTGTAAAAAATGTATGGCAAAAGATATTTGGTGCAACCCATCTTACACTAGATTCATCAAAAAGCTGAGAGAAAACTGAATACACAATACAGTATCAGAAAGTTAATTACCACTGTATCACCTCTCCATATAATGAAGGTGGTGGTATGACTACTACTGTATCATAACTCCTTGTTAACTAAATGTAGTGGTGAAACTAACCCTGTGTCTCATCTCCCTACAAAATGGAGGTGACTGCAATGATACTAACCTGTGGAGAGGCAAGCATGCTGTTGTCCCTGGTAGAGTTGTCCCGCAGCTCTCCTGACACAAGTGACCAAGACGACACACTGCTCACATCGTCACCTCCCTCAGACATGGCTGGACAAATAATAAAAGTTAAGCTTCTTGGAGGCAACATAGTAGGACAAAAGAAAGTGGATGGATAGAGTAAATGACAGTGCAAAAAAGCAACCTGTGATGGATGAGGTGTGGTGGGTCAAGAAGGTGGATGGATATGGTGAATGAGTGTCAGATAAAGTGAGGTTTGGAAACTGATTTGGTTAGGGACAGAGAATTGACTTAGTTATTATATACAGAACATATGAAAAAGGTCTGGCACCCCTTTTTTAACTTGACAGTTTACAGACTGACTATCTGGTAGGTACTGTTAATTCTATAATAAAAAATTATATAAACAAATGAATACATATATAATATATATATATATATATATATATATATACA
>JAGKTI010001575.1:71853-81957 GCA_018397915.1 Birgus latro | reverse complement strand
GCCTTGGTTTTATCAAAAGTCACTTAAAACATCACATAAGAGCTCCAAATAATTGTTCTGGTTTACTTTTTCATTTGCAGGTAGAATTACCAACCTACCAACACCATAATATGTAGAACAGCCCCAAGCCATGAGTGAGGCTGGGTATTTAACAAACTTGGAAGTGTACCTAGGATCCAGGGGGTCACTGCCTGGTTTGCGGTACACTCGTGATGAAGGGGTACCAGTGACAGTAAATGTTGACTCATCACTCCAAAGCACAGTTTTCCTTTGCTCCTCACTCCAGGCAAGATATTTCTTACAAATATTTACTCTCTTTTTCTTTTGAAGTGCAGTTAGCAGTGGTTTTTTACGAGCACAAAAACTGCTGTAGCCCAGATCGTCAAGCAACAGCTGCTGCACACTTCTGACAGACACATCTGCCAGCAACTGTGGGTTCTTTTCTTTTAAATCCCGTGCTGTTAGCCTTGGATCCTTGCTAACTTGCCTTGAGATCAGCTGACGGGTCCTGAAGGTTGTCTTACGAGATCTCCCAGGCTTGGGAAGTGGAGTGGGAGGAATGGCCTCCCCACTGTCCTTGAACCGCTTCACCAGTCTCTGCACTGTCCTCAGTCTAACACCATCTGATTTGCAATGAATAGGAGTTTGTGGCCAGCTTTGTATAAAGTAATCACTTCCACACATTTGTGCTTGCTTGTGGTTACTTTAGGCATGATGAGAATGTGGTAGGTAACCAAATAACTGTGTTATTTGAGTCAAAACATGCCCTCGTGGTGCATCACACACAGAGACAATCCTCCTCCTGTGGCTGCCCAAACATTACTGAGCCTGCTCCTGTGGTGCCAAACCTATCAAGCAGGGTTGCCAGCTCCCGTTGAAAAAGCGTCAGCTCATTTTGCATCACAGGGGAGGGTAGTATTGACCCTACTTCACTTAACGCGAAAAAGAATGACGTCGGCCCTTTAGCGTCAATACTTTCCGCGCCTACTGTATATTATTATCCACATTTCATTCTGTATGCGGGATGATATTCACGCGGGTAAATCCGTAAGTGCTGAGAGCAAGATGGATTGTCAACAAGAAACTACGGCCTATCGGTGCAAGCAGATTATTGCTCCTTATTTAGCAAATATTCCAGTAAGACAGATATACTGCCACCTTGACAGTTAACAGATAGATAAGTGATGTAGAGGTAGAACATAGGAAATTTACTACTGAAGCCCCTTGTAGCACAAGACCAGGACAGATAGATTAATACATGTGCCCAAGAACAACCACTTACCACTTGTGTTGCTATCAAGAAGCAAATTAATCTGCCGGCATTCATTGACATTAGTGAAACCAGTGCAATCATGACTGGAAAACTGGTCAAAAATAATAATTATTCACACTAAATTCCAACATGTTATAAAACATGTAGGGCAGTTGCATGAAAGAACTAAAGAGGGAAAGGTTGATAGTCAAAAGCATGAATGCGACAATGAAGATAATTAAAACCAAAAAGAATTATATTAAAAATAAGGGGAAGGGGGGAACCGTGACAAAGATCTTGACAACCTCTTCCTTCCCTCGAGCGGTAATGACTGACGGAAGGCCTGCCGTGCACTGTTGCCAAAGGAAAAATTATTGAAATCCGCTAAATTAGTCTCAGATGTGGTAAAAATCCGCCAGACTGAGGGAAATTAATGAAGAGAAAAATGGACAAGACCTTAAAAAAAAAAAAGAGCTAGAGAATTGTAATTATTTTATACCAGCTAGACTTCTTTTGAAATCTCTAAATTTAGCGTGAAAATCGCTTCATTGGTAACTGCTGGCGTGGGTTGTGAAAATGTGCCAGATGTCACTATTTATTTTTTTATTGGTCTATTAAAAAAAAAAATGCTATACTTAACTAGTATTTTCGCAAGATTAATTTTTTTTACACGATAAATAAGGTTTCAGGGCAGGCAAAGAATGTCCGTCTCCTAAATGAACGTTTCCAGACCCGGGGAGTTTTGTCCAAAACTTAATGAAAGCAAGTCATCACTTCTTCGGGCGATTGTACAGATTGAACAACCATGAAGACATGACACATCCTTGTTTCAATCCAACCTTCCAATGGAAAGATTCACTTAGTTTGCCATCCACACGCACTGCAGCCTTAGCACCCTCATACATACTCTTCACTGCCTTCAACAACTTCCCATCCACTCCTTATATTCTTAATACCTTCCACAATCCTTGTCTATCCACCCTGTCATATGCTTTCTCCAGATCCATGAAGGCTGCATACAACTTCTTGCCCTTCTCTAGAAACTTTTCCTCTAAGAATCTAAGAATGAATATCTGGTCTACACAACCTCTTCCCTTCCTAAAACCTCCTTGTTCTTCTGCAACTAATTCCCCTGTTATTTCCCTAACTCTGTCAATAAGTATCCTACCATATACTTTTCCTATTACACTGAGAAGGCAAATGCCCCTATGATTACCACACACTGCTTTTTCGCCTTTTCCTTTGTACAGAGGAATAATTATACCTGACTTCCAATCCTCCGGGACTCTACCCTCCTCTCAAGCCAATCTGCACACCTTCCACATCCATTTTATTACTCTCTCTCCCCCATGCTTCAGCATTTCACCACACACTCCATCACTTCCTAGGGCTTTCCCCATTTTAACTTTCTTCATTGCTTCCACCACTTCCATCCTACTGATTTCTTCCCCTTTTCTGACAACCCTCCTTCTCCCCGCCATTCCCCAGCCACTTATACTTGCATTACTTTCATTCTCTATGTTCAACAGTTCATTAAAGTGTTTTCTCCATCTGTTTACTTTTCTCCCTTTTCCACTAATAATATACCATTTTTATCTTTCACACCTCCACTGACTTCAGTGGCACCCTGTCTAGCTCTCTGTACCTCCTTCCAGAACATTTTCTTACATTCCCTCCACTTTGCACTCAAATTCCCTCCAAATTCCTCATCCACTCTCTTCTTACTCTCTCTTACTAATCTTTTCACCTCTCTCCTCCTCTCTACATATAACTCTCTCTTCCATCTCTCAGCTTCTTCGACGCCTCTGTTCCTCATCCACTCATTATATGCTTTCTTCTTTTGTGCCACAGCATCTTCCACCTCTTCAGTCCACCATGCTGTTCCCTGAACCCTGAACCCCCTTTCCTCTTTTCTTCACCCCACACATCACCTCACATGTTGCACAGATTTCTTATTTGAATATCTTGCACACAGCTTCCACGTCCCCCATCTGCTCCAGTCTATATTTACCCAATCGCTCCTCCACTTCCCTTTTATATTCAGCCTTTATTCCATCCTCTTGTAACTTTTCTACCCTCCTTGTAACAAATACTTCCTCCTGTCTTTCCCTTCTTCTCTTCCTCCATCTTGTTTGGATTCTGATTCTGGCCACCACCAAGTGGTGGTCAGAAAGTCCACTCCCCCAATCTCTATATACTCTTGCATCCATTACACATTTTCTCATCCTTTATCCACACACACATAGTCAGTCGTTGCCTTCGACTCATTCATTCCACCGTCCACCATTCCCACCACTACATGCAAATCGTTTGCCTAGCGCTTTCAAACATTGCTTAAGCTAAATATTAGATTGTGCACTTGCGCAGGTTACAAATATTGGAAAATAATAATAATAAATAAAATGAAGTAAGTATGCTAATTTAGTTAAATATATCAATATTTTACAGTAATTCCCACAAATATATACAAATGGTTTGCATTTGCGCTTTGCGGCATCGCGCAAGCTAAATATTGATCGGATTGCGCACTTTGCGCTTCCGCAAGGTAGTGAACTGTGGATTGCACATTGTGCTTGCACAAGGTCCCTTTTTGTTTGCGCTGCCCACCACTGAAGATTACATTGCATATTGCAATGTATGTTTTGATGTCTAAAAACAGCCAAAAGACTGCAGAACACTGCTAAAGTTTGGAGGGGTATTGTACATTTTGGTAGGGTTTTGCATATTGTTTTTTTTGTTTGTGTTTTTTTGTTGTTGATGCATTGTTTTCTTAGTGTTAAGGACTACAGTGCATATTGCAATGTGTGTTTTGATGTCTAAAAATAGCTGAATGACTGTAGAACACTGCGAAAATTAGGATGGGTACTGTACATATAGGTTGGGTGTGGGTATAGGGACAGTAGAGGATGTTGCTCCATATCCAGACATTGCACGAATCTGGTGCTCCATTTGGCTCTGTTATGACGGATAATTGAGGGATTACTGTAGATGTGTTTAACATAGGATTCTGAGTCATTCTTTAACCCAGCTCTTGAGCCATCTGTGGCAGCGGATTCACAGGTATATGTTGAAAAATTTGTTTTTATTTTTTCATAGTTTTATATATTTTTGGGTGCTGAATTCAAAAATGAAAACTAGTTTTCTCCATCACGTAACATTTTTTTTTTTTACAAAACACTTTAGTTTTCAATTGTAGTTCTTTATCATTTCACACTATGTAATTGTATACAAATGGATATTTTATTACAATGATAATATGTTTGAATGTAGTATTTTTTAATATTAAAATCTTAAAATAACCGTTGTTTTATATGATGACAAACCTGAATACTGCATAGCTGGAACAGAACACAGTGATGAGTCATACCAGTATTGAAGTGCAGCAAACATCTGAGTGTGACTCAGTTGGTTGACTAACTGCACTCAGGCAGTACTTCTTTGATTTTCCTTGGAATGATTATTGCTTCTATGGCCTGGAGCCATCTGGGTGTGCCTCGCGCATTACGGAGGTTATTCTCTCGGGCATGGAAGCATACATTCCTTTCTCATATCCTCTGATTAAAGCAAGTAAGCCTTGGTTTAATCACGCTTGTTCTAATGCTGTCCGCAACAAGGGGAGGGCCTATACAAGGTACCGGTGCCAACCAACCCCTGAATCACATCTTTTTTATATTTCTGCCCGGAATCGCGCTAAGTCTCGTCTTCGCTCTGCTAAAAACAATTTCATCCATGCTAAATGTTCTCAACTCTCCAACTCGGATTCTTCTTGCTCCTTCTGGCACCTTGCCAAAAACCTTTCTAACAACTTTACCTCATCATCCTTCCCTCCTCTTTTCTACTCTGATGGCTCTAGGTATTTCTTCTACTGATAAAGCAGATCTCTTTGCTCAGACTTTCTCCTCCAATTCCACCTTAGACTTTTCCGGTGCTGTACCTCCATCACTTCCCCTCTCTGACTTCTTCATGACTGACATGAAAATTTCTTCAGCAGATGTATTTTCTGCCATCACTGGCCTCAGTACTAACAAGGCATATGGGCCTGATGGAGTCCCTCCTGTTGTCCTCAAAAACTGTGCTTCCGTGCTTACACCCTGCGTGGGTAAACTCTTTCGCTTTTGTCTATCAACTTGTACCTTTCCTTCTTGCTGGAAGTTTGCTCTCATTCCGCCAGTCCCAAAGAAGGGTGACCATTCCCAACCCTCTAACTATTGTTCAATTGCTTTAACATCGTGTGTCTCAAAAGTCAACTTTTGGTCACTCCAAATGGCAGGGGACAGAGTGACATGGAGGCGATTTGTTTGTGGCCACCCCGTTCGGGATCAAGGTGTCTGGCAATAGATAGATAGATAGATAGTCTCAAATGTTTTCGAGTCAATTCTTAACAGACAAATCATAAAGCATCTTTCCTGTCAAAACCTTCTTTCTGATCATCAGTATGGGTTCCGTTAGGGATGCTCCACTGGCGATCTTCTCACCTACCTTTCAGACTCATGGTCATCCTCCTTTCGGGACTTTGGCGATAGCTTTGCCATTGCACTTGACATCTCAAAGGCTTTCGATCGAGTCTAGCATAAATCTTTAATTTCCAAACTGCCCTCCTATGGTTTCTATCCTTCTATCTGTGCCTTCATCTCTAGCTTCCTTTCTGGTCATTCTATAGCCGCTGTTGTAGACGGCCATCGTTCTTCTCCTAGACCTATCAACAGTGGTGTTCCTCAGGGCTCTGTCCTATCACCAACTCTCTTCCTCTTATTCATCAGTGACCTTCTAAGCTGTACACCTAACCCTATCCACTCATATGCTGATGATTCCACCCTTCACCTTTGCATTCGGTTTCCGCAACGTCCATCTCAGCAGTTACTTCAACACAAAAGGGATGAGGCTATGGCACACCTAATGTCTGACTTGGCTTATATCTCTGATTGGGGTAAAAATAATCTTGTTATTTTTAATGCATCAAAAACTCAGTTCTTACACCTGTCAACCCAACAAAATCTTCCTCAGTATTACCCACTTATGTTTAATAATGTCCAGCTCAGTCCTGCATCATCCTTGAACATGCTTGGGGTTTCATTCTCTTGGGATTTTTCTTGGAAAGAACATATTACATCTCTTGTGAAATGTGCTTCCAAGAGATTAGGTGTGCTAAGCCGACTCCGAACTTTCTTTACCCCTGCACAGTTGTTGACCTTGTACACGGGTTTTATTCGCCCATGTATGGAGTACAACTCTTATGTGTTGGGAGGCTCCCCACATACAGCTCTTCTCAATAGGGTGGAGTCAAAGGCTTTACGTCTCATTAACTCTCCTCCTCTTACTGATTCCCTTCAACCTTTGTCTTTTCGCCGCACTGTTGCTTCTTTATCTCTCTTCCATCGCTACTTCAATGGTCACTGTTCCTCTGAACTGTCTGCTGGTATCCCTCCACCTCTACGACGAGCATGTAGTACCTGTCTAGCAACAAACTCTCATCCCTTTTCTGTCCAACTCTCTAATGCAAGAGTTAACCGTTACTCCCAATTCTTCATTTATGCAACTGGTCAACTCTGTAACTGTCTTCCTTTGTCTGTATTCCCTACTTCCTATGATCTCCAGTCTTTCAAACGCAGTGTGTCCAGTCATCTCAAAATGAATGGATCTTGAATTTGGCTCTATTTTGTGTATTTTTTCCTTTTTCTTGGAGGGAGCAGTATGTGGGCCCGTGGCCTTTGGTTACTTCTTCCTTGCATTAAAAAAAAAAAAAAACTCAGTGGAGTGTTTCTTTTTTCTTTTATCACAGTGATATTTATTGAAAGGAGTTGTGTTTTATTGAAGAAGTAGTGATATTTATTGATATTTTTCTTTTCAGATCAAATTTTGTTGTACTGTTAATGCTCATATTATGGTGTCTAGAGGTTTTGTGAACAGTCCTGATCATTTTTGCCACCATTATGGAAGATTAGTAGTGAAAAAACACAGACAGAACATAACAGATTTTGTTGAAACACCTTATTACTCCTACTTTAGAATAAAACTTGGTGACAAGGACAAAAAGTTGGCTCCTCACAGTGTCTGGTCTGTTTATGTTGAGGAACTAAGACAATGGACAAAAGGTAAAAAGA
This sequence comes from Birgus latro, assembly GCA_018397915.1. Taxonomy (NCBI): domain Eukaryota; kingdom Metazoa; phylum Arthropoda; class Malacostraca; order Decapoda; family Coenobitidae; genus Birgus; species Birgus latro. The sequence continues at coordinate 74,604 of JAGKTI010001575.1, read as the reverse complement.
AGGCTCTTGCTTTTGGTATTTCAGTGATATGGAGGGAACCCAAAAATCATAGTAACGATTGTTATTTTTGTTCCTGTAAAATTGAGGATACAACAAAATAGAATCAGAAAGAAATTGTTTATCCTAATCTTCCATCAGCAATAAGACTTGTACCACATGGACCTGATCTACTAATCCCAGCTCCACCTGATAGTCTTGATTATGTATAAACTCACTCAGAGGAAGAAAGTGCTGCAGTAGACGATGAAGAATTTGCCCCAACATGTTCAAGCAATGAGCCACAACCATTCTCTCAGGATGAGCTTAAAGGCTTAGTAAGAGACCTCAGTTTCTGCAAAGATGCTGCAGAGCTCTTGGGGTCCCAGTTAAAAGATAACAACTTATTACATCCAGACACAACTTTCTCTTGGCACCAAAATAGAGAAAGAGAATTTGCATCATATTTCAGGAAAGATGGATCCTTGGTTTATTGCACTGACTTAAGTGGCCTAGTTCAGAAACATGGTAGAGATTATAGTACAGACGAATGGAGACTATATAGATTCTTCTGAAAGAAGCCTGAAAAGGGTACTTCTTAATAATGGTAAAAATTATACATCAATTCCTGTTGCTCATTCTGTGCATTTCAAAGAAACCTACCAGAATTTGGCAATCTTCACAAGAAAATCAACTGCGATGAACACCGTCGGTTCACGTGTGGGAACCTGAAAGTTCTGTGTATCTTTGGGTCAGCAGTCAGGATATATAAAATTCCCATATTTTCTCTGTGAATGGGTCAGCAGAGTCAAGGATGCACATTGGGTTCAGAAGGAATGACCAAATAAAAAAGATTTACAGGTAGGTGCCAAAAATATTGTCAAACCTACCTTGGTGAATCCAGATAAAGTACTGCTACTGTTGCTTCCTATTAAGCTTGGATTAATGAAGCAGTTTGTGAAGCCCCATCAAAAGATGAAGCCTGTTTCATGTTTTTGTGCCAAAATTTTCCTGGTTAGTCTGAAGCATAATTGAAAGAGGGTGTATTTACTGGACCCAATATTAGAAAACTGATTTCTGATGTGGAACTGTGTGATGAATGACCTGGAACTAGAGGCTTGAGCATCATTTAGAGAAGTAATTTCTAAGTTTTTAGGTAACAATAAGGATCCAGTTTACAGAGACATTGTGAGAAATTTGTTGGTCAAGTCTAAGGAGTTGGGTTGTAACATGAGTCTCAAGGTTGACTTTTTTGGAATAGCATTTGGAATTTTTCCCCGAAAATCTTGGAGCGGTGATTGAAGAACAAGATGAAAGATTCCAATAGAATATCAGAGATGTGGAAAGGAGGTACCAGGGACATTGAGATGTCAGTATGATGGTGGACTGCTGCTGGATAATTTATAGGGATGCACCAGAAAAAGTATGCAAACAACTGGCCACCAAACAAAGTCTTGGTGGGGGGGGGGAGGAAACAAGTTACAAAGATTAGAGAAGTTATATGTAAGACATGGAGTATATAGTGTTTCCTTTATATATATATATTTTTTTTTTAATTACATTGGCTGACTATTTTAATTTTTAACTATTTTAGGACAGTATTGTATAGATCAGTTGAAATTTATAATTTGCTAGATATTAACAATACAGTAATCCCTCTATTATTCAGATGTCCAATACTCGAACACCCTCACTATTCGGATATCGTGGGCTGCCCAACCCCCAAAATGCCCCAAAATTCGAAAAAAATCGAAAAAAAAAATGATTTTTTTGGACCGCGTCAGGTTGAATTTCCCGCGCACGCCGATCGGCTGTGTTTACGTGCGTGGCGCCTCTCTGTCGGTCCCATTTCCCACTCAGCTCCTGCCTCGTGAACAGCTCCGACAATGGCGGCCGAAGTGATTGCTTTTGTGGTGATACCCTACCTCCTACAGTGCTTGATGCTGCTCTTCACCTTCTTCATCATGTGTGTGATGATGGCCCTGCCACCTGAGAAGAGGAAGAAAGTGGTTCTGACTCTGGAGAAGAAGAGGGAAGGGTATTGGAAAAGATGGACGCCGGGTGGCCGACATCACGGATTCGTCGTGAATTCAATCTCCCTCGCTCCACCTTGTTTGATATCAAGAAGTCCCGAGACAAACTACAGTAGTACATGGCTGATTTACTGTTATGTACAGTGCTGGGAAGTGATGTGATCCCAGTTATGCCAAAAAAAAGTTGTGGAAAGTGTTGGTGAGAAGTGCTGGTGATTGTAAATTGCGAAGGTTGTGTGGTGCAATTTCTTCGTGTCAAAGTCTGAGATGATAGAGCGAGTTATACATCAGGACGGCGGCTTCTTTTTCATAAGTACCCTAACTTCATCAAAATTCCTTGTTTTGTTCTTTCCATATCATTAATCTCATGCATAAACTGTGTGCAAGATGATTTCCATAATGATTTTCGTGTCTAACCTGTTTTCATCATGCTGTAAATGTGTTAAAAAATTACCCTAAATGTTTATCATAATTTCCTGCTTGCAATTTTATTTTTTCATGCATGGTTTTTAAGTGCACCAGCTATGAAAATGGTGAAAGGCAGTGAATTTCATGTCCGGTCCTAACCTAACCAAACCTAACCTATCCTAACCTAACCTAACCTATGCTTACCATAAAGATTTTCATGCCTAACCTGTTTTCATCATGCTGTAAATGTCCTAGAAAATTACCAAAAATGTTAATTTCATGCTTGCAATTTAATTTTTTCATGCATGGTTTTTAAGTGCACCAGCTATGAAAA
>JAGKTI010001575.1:43359-61904 GCA_018397915.1 Birgus latro | reverse complement strand
GTGTGTCGGGGAGAGCAGGTGGAGATTGTTAGGCGTGAGAGGGTTGAACTTGCAGGTGAGTCTCTTGAGTGTGTGGAGGAGTTTTGTTATCTGGGAGACATGTTATGTGCCGGAGGTGGGGCTGGAGTTAGCTCGGTTGCTAGAGTGAGAAGTGGTTGGAAGAAGTTCAGGGAGCTGTTGCCTCTCCTGACATTGAGAGGACTCTCCTTACGTGCTAAGGGATCTTTGTATGCAGCATGTGTTAGGAGTGTGATGCTGTATGGTAGTGAGACCTGGGCAGTAAAGGAAGAGGATATTCGCAGGTTTAAACATACAGAAATGACAATGATTAGGTGGATGTGCAGTGCGTCCCTGCGTGCAAGGCCTGGGGGGGCTGGGTTTACGATAGAAGAGTTGAGTGGTAGAAGAGTTGAGAGGTAGGATGGGACTGGAGTGTATTGGTGTTGTGATGAGGAGAGGCAGGCTGAGGTGGTTTGGACATGTGGAGAGGATGGGGGAGGATAATTGGGTACAGAGGGTGAGAGGTGTTAATATTGGGGGAGGGGTTGGGAGGGGTAGACCGAGAAAGACATGGGATGAGGTCATTAAATGTGACTTAAGGGTTAAGGGACTGAATAGGGAGGCTGCCAGAGATCGAGCAGCATGGAGAGCCGCCATTAGGTGACCAAGGCCGACACATGCAAGCATGTTGGAGCCTTCAAAAATGAGCGATGAGCGATGATGATGCAAGGAAGAAGGAACCAAATGCCACAGGCCTGTTTGATGCGCTCTCCCACAAATTCCTCTATAGCCGCAAGTCACCCCCTGTGAGCAAGTGTGCACATATTTTGGACCTGAAAACAGCATAAAATATCACAAATAGTAACAGACCAACTGTATAAAAAAGTTTAATAACAAATAAATTTTGATTGGGCATGGCTGTACTCAGTAGGGTAAATATGTACTATACCTGGTGACTTCCACAGACTACTGTGGCTGAGTGCATCTCGCACACATCAATGTGAGTGTGGGCAAGGCATCAGCTACATATTTACCCCACCTTCATACAACCATACCCATTAAATTCAGAGTTACCTCACCACTGTCCCTGAAGTTTTGCCAGACGAACTCTGATGACCTGTGATGATGATGATGAACATGACACATGTGGGACAAAGTTATCGTAAGTAAATCGCACAGTTGGGTGCTAATTCACTCACCTAATAGCACAGCAATGCACTTGTTACCTTTGAACACATGGGCACAATAATGAAATTATGGGAGGTTTGGCTTGGCAGCGTAGAGGCAGTGAAGCGACCGCAACAGTGGCTTGGTGTGGGCCCGGTTTGGTGCGAAATGACCCGTGAGCATCCGCACTGCGACACTTTGCGGCTGCGAACGGAATCTTGGCTCCACAGAGGGGCAATCTGCAAATCTGCAAGACCCACAAAAGTTGAATCCGCAGATATGGAGGGCCACCTTTATAGAGTCTGATACAAACCAATGAAAAGGCAAACCAGGAGACTGAGAATTTGGAATGAGAAAATATTAAGTAAAGGAGAAAATTAGAAGAGGGCAGTAACAAAACAAAGAAGGTGACTAATGTGTTAGAGGAGCAAAAGGCAAAGTGGGCACATGTGGAGGAAGAACAGAAAGAAGGGAAATTAACAAGAAAAAATGGAAGAAAATGTAGTGAAAATATTGAAGAAGAAAGAGAAAATAGTGAGAGAAACTGTAGAAAGGAACAGATGTGTGGTAATATTTGGAAACAGGGAGGAGGAAGAAAAGGTTAGATCTGTGAGACTCAAGAATGCCTTGAATCAAGTGAGAAAAACATTGGGCAAGATTGATCATGAAGGAAGCAAGTGGGAAAAGGAAATTGAGGAAGTAAGAAGGGTAGAGCTTCACAAGAAAGGCGAAGCAAGACCAATGAAAGTTAAGCTGTCATCAGAAAGTGAAGTAAATGCCATACTGCCATACTTAAGTGACCTGGAAACAAGGTAAAGAGGCATAGATGGAAAATATTATAATAAGAATAATTGAAGAAGAAACAGATTTTTTTAATCTTTGAAGGAACAAGTAAAGGAAAGAAAAAGGCAGGAGGACAGAGGAAGAATGTAAGAATATTTTTTGGAGACATGGATATTAAAGTAAAGAAGTGGTATGTGAGGAATTAAAAGTGAAGGAAACAAGGGGGATGGATGTGAATATGAGAAAGAGAAGAATGAGTAAAGATAAAACTGGGAAAGTAAATTTAAAAATCTTGTAATGTAGATGGATTATTATTTAAGAAAGGGATAGTTGGAGACTATGTAAATAAAAAGAAACCTGAAATTGTTTGCTTGGTGGAGACTAAACTGCCCCGAGATGTTCGATGGAGCAATCATAATATTTGGAGGAAGGGTAGAGAAAGCAAGTTTGGGGGAGGTGTAATGCTTTTAACCCGTACTGATGTAAGAACAAAAAATATAGAAATTGAAACTACCACGGTTGAACATCTGGGAATGGAAAATGAGGACTGTTATAGAGAAAAAAAAAGATGTTTTATATGCCCCCCAATCTAGGGCATGGACAAAAGAAGATTAAGAACACTTCATAAGAGAATCCATTATCAAGCTAAAGATGTTATTTGAATGAAGAAATAGAATAATAATCTTTTGGGATTTTAACTGTAGAAAAGTTGATTAGGAAAGTATGGATTCTGGGAACAACGAGGAATCATGGGGAAATAAATTGATGGAACTGGTAATGGAAAACATGTTAACTCAATGAATTAAAGGAAATACAAGAATTAGAGGAGACGACAAACCATTGAGACTCAACTTGGTATTCACAAAGGACCCAAACGATGTGAAGAACATAACCTACCAATACTATCTATCTGTCTATTGCCAGATACCTCAATCCTGCACGGGGTTGCCACAGACAAATCACCTCCATGTCGCTCTGTCCCCCGCCATTTCACTGCCCTGCTTCCGGCTCACACCCCCCTCTCTCTCATATCTCTCCACTCCATCCCTCCATCTCATCCTCAGCCTCCCCCCCACCCCCCCACCCTCCACCTCACTCACATACACTCTCCCACTCTCCTCGTCAGTCTCTCACTTTGCATCCTCTCCACATGCCCAAACCACCTCAACGTGTTTCTCCTAACACTTCTTATCACGTCCACATCCACACCACAACGCACCTTCACTTCCTCATTTGTTAGTCTGTCTCTCCATGTGACTCCATATGCTTCTCTCAGATAACTCATTTCCACTGCTCTCACTCTTGACTTATGTCTCTCCAACAGGGTCCAGGCTTCACTTCCATATGTTAGAGTTGGTATCACAGTGCTGTCATGTAGCAACTTTTTCACTTCCATGCTGACTTCCCTGTTTCTTATCACTGCTTTCAAGGAACTAGCAACCTTCCTTCCCTGCTGCACCCTTTCAAGCATTTCACCCTCCAGACTTCCATCCTTCCTTACTCATCACACTACCCAAGTACTTAAATGCACTCACATTCTCCATATCCTCCCCATGCAATCTCACTGTATATTCACTGACTTCCCTTCTTTCAAAGACCATCACTTTACTCTTCCCGACATTCACCTTTTGATTCCGCTTCTTACACACTCTCCCAAACTCATCTACCAAGCCTTGCAGCTCCCCTTTGTCTTCACTCAACAACTCAGTATCATCTGCAAACAATAGTACAGGGAGTTTCCAAACACTGCCCTCTCTCACTAGGGCCGCTCCAACATCCACTGCCCAACCTTGTATCTCTTTTATAACCCCATCCATATACAGATTGAACATCCATGGAGACATGACACATCCTTGCTTCAATCCAACCTTCAAATGGAAAAATTTACCCAGTTTGCCATCCACACACACTGTGGCCTTAGCACCCTCATACATACTCTTCATTGCCTTCAACAACTTCCCATCTACTCCATATATTCTTAATACTTTCCACAATCCTTGTCTGTCCACCCTGTCATATGCTTTCTCCAAATTCATGAAGGCTGCATACAACTTCTTTCCCTTCTCTAGAAACTTTTCCACTAAAAATCTAAGAATGAATATCTGGTCCACACAACCTCTTCCCTTCCTAAAACCTCCCTGTTCTTCTCCAACTAATTTCTCTGTTATTTCCCTAACTCTGTCAATAAATATCCTACCATATACTTTTCCTATTACACTAAGAAGGCAGATGCCCCAATGATTACCACACACTTCTTTTTCCCCTTTTCCTTTGTACAGGGGAATAATTATACCTGACTTCCAATCCTCCGGGACTCTACCCTCCTCCCAAGCCAATCTGCACACCTTCCACATCCATTCTATTACTGTCTCTCCCCCATGCTTCAGCATTTCACCACACACTCCATCAATTCCTGGGGCTTTCCCCATTTTAACTTTCTTCATTGCTTCCACCACTTGTAACCTACTGATTTCTTCCTTTCTTCTCACAATCCTCCTTCTCCCAGCCATTCCCCAGCCACGTATACTTACATTTCTTTCATTCTTTATGTTCAACAATTCATTAACGTGTTTTCTCCATCTGTTCACTTTTTCTCCCTTCTCCATTAGTAATCTACTATTTTTATCTTTCACACCTCAGCTAACTTAGTTGGCACCCTGTCTAACTCTCTTTACCTCTTTCCAGAACATTTTCTTACATTGCCACTTCACACTCAAATTTCTTCCAAATTCCTCATCCACTCTCTTTTTACTCTCTCTTACCAATCTTTTCACCTCTCTCTTCCTCTCCACATATAACTCTCTCTTCTGTCTCTCAACTTCTTCGATGCCCCTGTTCCTCATCCACTCATTATATGCTTTCTTCTTTTGTGCCACAGCCTTTCTCACCTCTTCAGTCCACCATGCTGTTCCCTGAACCCCCTTTCGTCTTCTCTTCACCTCACACACCACCTCACATGCTGCACAGATTTCTTCTGTGAATATCTTGCACACACCTTCCATGTCCCCCATCTGCTCCAATTTATATTTGCCCAATCGCTCCTCCACTTCCCTTTTACTTTAAGCCTTTTTTCCATCCTCTTGTAACTTTTCTACCCTCCTTGTAAGAACTACTTGCTCCTGTCCTTCCTTTCTTCTCTTCCTCCATTTTGTTTGGACCCTGATGCTGACTGCCACCAAGTGATGGTCAGAAAGTCCACTCCCCCAGCCTCTGTATACTCTTGCATCCATTACACATCTTCTCATCCTTTCATCCACACACATATGGTCAATCATTGCCTTCCGTTTATTCAGTTCACTATCCATCCTTCTCAACACTTGCCAATACCGCTTTGGTAAAAGTGATCATCTGGTTATTGAGATGGAAGTGTTGGAGTAAGGGAAGAAAAAAGAGATGAAAAACACAAGGAAAATTGATTCAGTTATGGGAAGGCAGACTTTGCTTCCTTGAGGAGCTTTTTCCAAAATGTTGACTGGTGTAAAATGTATGCGATCACAAGTGTTGATGAGAAATACAAGTTTTTGATAGAAGTATATGAAACAGGAGATAGTAAATAAATGTCTCAAAATTCTACACAGTAATGGAAAGGAAGAAAGAATGGTTTAACAATAGATGTAGAATGGCACTTGAGACAAGAAAAAGAACATGGAATAAAGTGGGAAGAAGGTATAGTGAATGGGCTTGGGAGGAATTCAGGCAGGTAAGAAATGAACATGTAAGGGTGTGGAGGGAGGAAGAAAGGAAATACAAAAAAGATATTGTAACTAGATGTAAAAAAGGACCTAAACTATTTTATAAGTTTGTAAATGGTAAAATGAATGACAGTATAATAATCTGAAGGATGGAGATGAAACTTATGAAAGAGAAGAAGAATTGTGCAAAATAGTGAACAACAAGCTGCAGTTAGTCAATGTGTTGGGAGAGGAATTTAGGGAAACTGAAATGGAACCCAAGATGACAAGAATGACGGAAATTGCATTTGACATGAATGAGGTGCTACAGGTGATGAGGGACTTGGATGTGAGGAAAGCAATGGGACCAGATTGTGTGATGGGATGGATCCTGAAAGAATGTGCTGACCAATTAGTGTGGCCTGTTTATGCCATCATTAAGAGCTCTGGAAAAAGGACAGTTACTTAAAAACTGGAAAATTGCAGATATTGTGTCAATCTTCAAGGGAGGAGATAGGGAAGATCCACTCAGTTATTGACTTGTATTACTTATTAGTGTTGTTTGTAAAATCTGTGTGATAATTATTATTAGAAATAGATGGATTAAGTATTTAGAAGAAAATGAAGTGATAACACCAAGACAATTTGATTTTAGAGAAGAAAGATCTTGTGTTGCTAGCTTATTTTCTATATTAGGGTAACAGATGTCATACAGGAGAGGAGGGATGGGTAGATTTTTTCTAGCTAGATATCAAGCATTTTACAGGGTGCCCTATAAGAGACTGCTGTGGAAGTTGAAGACCTTTGGAGGAGTGCTTGGGAAACTAAGTGGATGGAAGATTATCTGATAGGAAGGTAGATGAGAACTGTTTTAAGAAACAAGGTTTCACAATGGAAAATTGTGACCAGTGGAGTACCTCAGAGCTCTGTCTTAGTCCCGGTAATGTTTCTGATATATATAAATGATTTGCCAATAGGTTTGAATAGTTACATGGGTATGTTTGCAGATGATGCTAAAATCTTGAAACATGTTAAATGTATTGATAGTTGTAAGAAACTGCAAGAGGACTTGGACAAACTTCACAGCCGAAGCAAGACTAAAAAAATGGATCTCAGTGCCAAAAAATGTCATGTATTAGAAATGGAAGTGAGTGAAAAAAAACCTCATTGGACATATAAAAGGGCAGTGATATAATTAGTAAAAGAAAGGATGAGAAGGACTTTGGAGTGATTGTTCAGGAGGGTATTTCACCAGAAAAGCATATAAACAGAATCATTGGAGGCACTTGTGCATTACTGACCAACATAAGAGTGGCTTTTCATTATATGGATGAGGAAATGCTGAGGGAGTTGATAATGACCATGATAAGACCAAGACTAGAGTATGTGGCTGTGGTATGGTCACCTCATTTGAAGAAGCTTATTGATAAACTGGATAGGGTTCAGCAGATTGCTGCAAGGATGATATCATGCTTAAGGGAACTGACCTACGAGCAGAGATTGGAAAAACTGAAGTTACCAACACTGCGCGAGAGAAGAGAAAGAAGTGATTTGATCATGATGTTAGAATTGTAAGAGAACTGGAAAAGGTGGATAGAGAGAATCATTTTGTGTTGGATGATGGAAGAACAAGAGGTAATGATTTCAGTTGAGGAAAAGTAGGTGTCTTATTGATCTTAAAAGGTTCAGTTCCCGAATAGAAGCCTAAGTACACTAAGGTCCCGGGTTACGTCAGTATCGACTTACGTCAATTCGAGGTTACGACAGTCGGTTCGTGAGAGGAAATTTTAAAATATAAGAAAATAAAGAAAAAATACGTAAAGCTCGGTTTTTAAAGTGTTGCTGTTTACCGCAAGATGTCTCTGGTGTTTTCCCGCCTCACGCTTGACTACCAACAAACCAACAATTGCTCTCAGTCTCGCTGCTACTACCACCTGTAATTTTCTTGTGTTTGTTTTTCGCCTGATTCCACGATGCCTAAGAGACAGCTTCCTAGTGACCATAATGACTCTAAGAAATGCAAGACAGTCACATTACTTGAAAAAGTCAATATTATTAAGCATAATGAGAAAGGAGAAAAAGCATCAGTGATCGGGCGTGCGCTGGGGATGAGCCGTACTACGGTAGCTACCATCATCAAAGACAAGGAACGTATCTTGACTCACGTTAAAGGTGCAACTCCTATGCAATGAACTGTGATTACCAAGCAAAGATCGGGACTGTTGATTGAGATGGAACGTATGCTAATGCTGTGGATTGAGGTAATGATGTTGGTATTTTATATTTTACGGCAGTATTTTACGGTAAACTTTATTGCATGATGAAGTATGAGAAGAGTTTGAATTTAGGAATAAAATGTGTGTTGGCAGTGTGCACGTGTGTAAGGACGGGAGAGTGAGGGAGCGGCAGCCTGACTCAGTTGTGGGTGAGGCAGGTGCGGCATAACTCGGTTGCCATGACGATGAGAAGTGCCGTTACTGCAGTGAGTGAGCTACTGTGACGAAGACTCGTAGCAAGTACAACTTATATTTTATTCAATAAATATCATCAGTTCAAAAGACTGTGTTTCTTATACAAACCTGTTATAAGATTATTACATGTATAGTATGCGATGTATGGTTGAAAAATCTGTAAAACTCGAGTTACGTTCAGAATCGGCTTACGTCATGTCTCAGGAACGGAACTCTGACGTAACCCGGGACCTTACTGTAATTGGAATGACTTAGACAAGGAGGTAGTGCAGGCAAAAACATTCAGGCGTTTAAAAGTCTAGACAGGATAAATGTAGATATGGAGACAGGACAACATGAGCTTAACTCAATTCCTGAATCCTACAAGTAGGTAAATATGCACACACACACACACACACACACACACACACACACACACACACACACACACACACACAGATGCACACAGTTATATATTTTAGTTTATTATTAACAGTTAATTTGATAAACATGACTTCTCCATTTGTAGCAGGATCCCTATGAAGAGAGCAGTAGTGAAGAGCCATCCTTGGCTGATGAGCCTCCACCTCAACCGCCACCTCGCACAGATTCTCTCACACGTTCCATGATCGAGAGCCAGCTAGCCCAGGTCTTGCAGGATGGAAATGCCTCAGACACAGCCCCTGAGGACACTGAAGAGTATGATGATGACAGCAGAGAAGGTAGGAAAACTTGCATGTATTTGTCTCCATGCATACCTTATCCAGGATAAATTTGCTTGTGAATCACCTTATGAGTAGGAGGCAACTATATCAGCATCATTTAGGACCTCCATGGTCATGCATGTGGAAATGCACTATCTCCCTTGGCTGGTGCCGGGACCATTTTTTCAGGTTTCAGAAATAAAATATTTTTTATAACCAACATGAAGAGAATTGTCTGTCACACCTGAAAGTATAATTTTTAGCTTCCTAAACCCATGCTGTGCCTCACAATGAAGCTCAGAAAATTTTGCAAAATGATTGCTTACTCGCCGGTGAAAACTAACCAGAGGAATGACAAAACATCACACTAAGAAATATCCATATTCCCCCCCCTCCCCCTCCCCCCAAAAAAGTGTTGCTGAAATGGCTTGAAATGACTAGATATATATAATACAGATAAAATCAGTACATAATATGGGAGGTTTTATATAAAAAAATAAAAAAAATATGACAAATTTTTTTCCTATTTTTATTTTTCTTGTGTTTATGTAAGTACAGTTAAACCTCGATATAACGGACTTCAGTAGACCGGAATTCACTTTTATCGGACTCGAGGAGCTACCGGACTAAACCCTATATATTGGAAAAAGTCCTATATAGCCAGAAAGCAGTCCGAACTGCCTGACAACTTCAGCTATGTTCACCACAATAAGACAAGTAAAAGACATGTTTTTCAGTGCATAGTACAGTATTATTATACCATTTGATTAATGTAGTGAAGGTATAACACAGTACAATACTGCAATGGTGGTGAAAACTACCGAAGCAATCCGGACTAATGTCTGATATATCGGAAAAAGTCCGGATTAGCAGGGGTAAGTCCTGATGTCGCTTTTGTTGGAAAATCGCATATTTCGGACTGGCCTGAGCCCCAATTAGTCCGTTATAGTGAGGTCTTACTGTATCAAGTTATTTTTGTAGTCTGGGTGATGTAGTGTATGTCAAAAGTGAGGCAAGATGTGCAATTTTAAGACTATAACCAGATAAGGGTGTGTATAGGCTGAACAGCAGCAGCTTAAATTCAGTACGTCCTGTGCTTAACACCTCACAGGAGGAGATTAGAGTAAAGGGAACGGAATGTTTTACATCCATTCGTTCACCACGAGAACACCATGTATGTTGCTGAAATGAATGTGCAAAACAAGAAATATATGCAAAATGAACAAATTCAGTGCATAATATGTGTACTTGTAAAAGGTGAATATAGTTTTGAATGGTGAGTTGCTTGAGGAGATAGTGTTTTAAGTATTTAGGGTCACTGTGCATGGAAGAATAGATGCAGAAGTGAAGTTTAGAATGAATGAAGTAGGAAATTTGCTGGGAGGAATGAAAAAGTGTTTAGATGTCGTTTGCTTAGAATGGATGTAAAGAGAAGGCTGTATGAGGGTGTTGTGGTACTGACTATGTTATATGGGGCTGAAATATGGAATATGGGTGTAGCAGAGAGGAAAAGTTTGAGTGTAATGGAGATGAGGTGTCTGAGGAGTATGTGTAGAGTGATGTGTATGGATAGAGTGAGAAATGATGAAGTGCAAAGGAGAACTGGAGTTGTTCGAGAGATGGCTGATCGAGTTGATCAGAAGGTGTTGGGATGGTTTGGGCATATGGAAAAAATGGATATTGAGCAATTGGTGAAAAAGATAATTAGATCTGATGTGAGAGGTGTAAGGCTGAGAGGAAGACCACGAATAGGATGGATGGACAGTGTGAAGAGAGCGTTGGATGCTAAAGGGATGTCTGTTGAGCAAGGAAGAGTGGCCGTACGAGATAGAAATGAATGGAGAGAGATTGTGAATGAATAAGTGATGATGCAGCCCTGAGGGGATATTCTCCCGCCTTTTGTCTGATCAGCTGATCAGGTCAGGTGCGGGTAAGGGGTTGGGTCCATTATGATGTGGCAGGGGTAAACCACAGCTCTGCTGTTGGGCCCTGCTGTGGATGTCACTGATTGCACTGCGCAGTTGACCCTCGTGCAGTGTGGTGCGGTGAGGATCTGTCCCTTTTCCCCTGTGGGGTTAAGATGTTAATGTGTTTCAGCGGATGAGTAAACTGGGAGTGTGTCGTCCTGTCTCGGCTACCTCCCTTTTCTTGGGGGAAGCAGCCAAGGTATATAGATAGATGATAAATAAAAATATCATGAACTTGAATGTTTCCATCATTTTTATGTTTATAATGTTTATTCCTGTATGCATTTTTTTTTTTTTTTTGGGTGTTATAATGAATTTGGAAAGAGAGGAGAAGGATGCAATTTTTAGTCTTTTTTGAGATAATAGGTGCTACTTTGTGTGTATTGGCTGAACCATTGTGGCCAAGATTCCATACGGCTCAAGATTAGCACCTCATGAGGGAAGTAGTGTGAAGGGAAGGAAATGGTTTTACATCCACAAATACCCCATAAGAATGCTCGTGCAAAACAAGAAATATGTAAAATGAACAACTTCAGTACATAATATGTGTACTTATAAAGAAAAGTATTGTTTTATAATTATGAATGTTTTCCCCCTTTTTTATGTTTCTAATGTTTATTCCTGTATGCTGTTTTTTTTTTTTTTTTTAACTCTGGGTGGTGTGGCGCATGTGGAAAGAGAGGAGAAAGATAATGGATGCAGCTGTGTGTGTTAGGGACAACCCTTGTGGTAAAAAATAAGAAGGGCAAAGATAAGCACAGTGGGCTGGGGAAGGAGGGGTAAGGGATGGTGAGGGTGTAAGTTGTAGTTGTAAGTACAATAAACAAGGAATATATGGGTAAAGAAAACAAACAACTTACCTTTTGTGGTTGTAGGTTGTGGATTGTAGATTGGGCAGAATGAGCAAGCCAACGCTAGTGCAGGGATGCTTATCTCTCTCCCCTCCTTTCCCAGGTCAAAAGCAAACAATGATAAGCAGTCACTGTTTTGGGAACACACTTTCTTTCTTTTCTTGACCTATTTGCGTTCTTGTTTTTACTTACACAGACACTTCAGGGGAACAAAAAACAGACATGTACTCATTGCTGATGCATGAGATGTACTGTACTGACCTGCTGAGCAGTTTTGAGGGTAGAGTAGGTCAGTGTCAACATCTCCCAGACCTTCAATCCCTTCCCAAAATTTTTCACAGTTTTTTACAGATTGTGTTGCATCGATGCCACCAGCCAGGCTGTGGTAAAATGTTGTTCAATGCCAGCGGCCATTTAAGGGTTAATCCTTGGCAAAATTTTTCTTATGTGTTGGTAGCTGACATGATCATAGTTATCTTGCTATGAATGGACAGGTAAGCAAGTTGCTTCTTACAAATGAGTGACAATTTTTACACAGAATTCCCACAATTTCAGTATGGTGGAATCTCTTAAATCGCAGCTTTATGGGACTGAGCACATGCTGCGGTTTGAGAATTCTGTAAGTTAGGAATAGCAAATCTTATGGGGAAAATTACTTATGGGTCTGTCATCTTGGAAAGTTGCCCCCCCTTACAACTCAGACCTACATCATACTTGTCAACAGTGAACACTAACAACCTGGAAAAGAAATTAGTAAAGCATTTTTAATGGGAATGAACATTCTTGTAAGAATCCTACGTGACTCTGACTGATGACATTGCTTGAATGGACAGGGGAAGGGGGAGGGGTTCTGAGACTTGAGGAGGACTACAGCCTCTCAACACAAGGCATGTGTGCTGCTGCCTTGTGCTACTGCCTCTCTGCTGCTTCCTCCTTATCAGCCTCCCTCAGGAACTCCCCAAAGTCCAGTTTGGAGACAGTGGAAGTGGTGTTCTCGTTGCCCTCAGCTGCCTCCACGTTGTCTTTAGAGTCGTCAGTTTGTTGAGATTACAGTAAGTCTTTGTCAACGAGCATGACATTCCCAGATTTTCTATTGAAATTAGTCTTTCACACGTTACTTTATTCCTGGATTACCACAGCTACTGGGCATTTTTATAAACTAACCCCTGAGAGCTATAAATGAGGATTTAGAATGCGTGATAATCTGACATGTCCAGTTGGAGCAGTGGTTGGTAAACTTTGCAGCCAGCTGGAGAGATCGTCAGTAAATGCTGCTGTGAGCTACCTGCTCTTTTCCTTAAATACCCCAAAATAGGTACAGTGTGCTCTCACATAATGCACAAATATTGTCCCCGGAAGGTCCCACTTTATGAGATTTTCATGTTATAGGGCCATATGTTTATATGTTAAAGGGTTTCAGTGTACCCAAACCAGCGTCCAGTTCACTTTTGGGGGCAATTTTCCGGGATTTTTCCAAGGATATTTACCTTACTAATAATGATTTAATTACTTACAAATGCTGGAGGATTCCTTACCATGAATTGAAGAGGTTGTGGGCTTCCTGAGGGGAGGGAGAATGTGGTTCCGAGGCACGACAGGACTCCTACTGGTCCCCAGCATGGTCCTCTTGTTGTGCCAGCTCCATGGAGTCCTCATGTTAGGAAGAAGATAAATCCTGTACTTCCACAATCCTCTGTTGCAACTCATCTGCCTCCTGCACAAACTTCCTCAGAGTCAAGGAAACCCACAGACATAGCATGTTCCTCTGGCTCTTGTTGCTGTAGTATCTGTTGAGGATGAAAGTATTGGGTGAGTAGTCTGGTGACGCTGTTATATTTTCTCTTGCTTTAGGTCTTCATACGGTTGCATTGCCTGCAACACAGCGTCCAGCATACCAGCTTTCCGAACCTTATCCATTCCATAAATATTGATGGCTTCCTTGAGTGCCTCTGCATCAGCCAAGATGTTATATGACCCATGGTCGTAACTGGTGCTGTGGTTTGTGCCTCAGCCTGATCCCCCTGCTCCTCTGCCTCACAGTGTTCCCTATCAAGCTCTTTAATGCGTTGCATGGTGTCCTTTTGCATCGTGGTGTCCTCCACAACCTCGACCAAATCCTCCTCTCGCACCATATCACAGCCTGGCACGGCTCTGCACGCTTTCTGCTGCACAGCCTGTAGTGACTGCATCTCACCACCTCTAGCAGCACACAACTCAGGTGCCAGCTAGCACCAGGCATGATTTATCGTTGCCACAGACATCCAATCCCACACCTTAACCCGCCCTTTCCCGTCGACGTATGATGCACTTCGCATTCTAACCCATCTCTCAGTCCCAACGACGTGCATCGTACATTTTGCAATTGCAAGGCCCATCATTTCCAAATTTTTCAAGTTTCACAGGAGATTTTTGATATGTAGACGCGTGACACCTTCCTCTACTTGCCGCCAGGTGGGGACGCTCCTAGACCCCGTGTGACCTGCGCTCACCTGTGACTCGGCCACTCACCTTGTAGCAGTGACCCAGGAGAGACATGGCATGCCGAGACCTCTCTGACGAGCAAATCCAAGCCGTCCTGGACTCCTACCCGGCTGAGGAATTCACTGGCAATAGTGATTCGCCAGTAGATGACGATATCGTGGATAAAGATTACGTGCTTCTGGCTGAGGAGACGAGTAGCAGTGACGAGGAGGTCCCGTCTCCGAGGAAGCGGCGTTACGTAACCTACTGTCAGGCAGGCCAGGCTAGACCATGAGGATGTGGGTGCACCTCTATCCAGCCTGTGCACGAAATGTCAGACGAGGACGAGGAAGAGGACGGAGGACGTGGATGTGGTGTTGCCACGTGGTTGGGCTCGGAGCGCATCTTGCCACGTGGAGTGGAAGGAGCAAGGCGCCGTAAAAGGTACGGCTCTCTTTCCTTGTCTGGGGATGGCAGAAGTGTAGGGGTGGGAGTGAGAATTACAGAAAGTGAAAGTGGTGGTGGTAGGGAGCAAGGTCACGTGCTCCCACTTGATGCACCTGGGCAGCGGGGAGGTGACGTGGAGCTGCTCCCCAGTACATCATTCACCCCAAAATATTCCCGCGCTCTCTCTCCACAGCGCCGTGATGTGGGGAAGGGAGTGAAAGGGAAGGGGAAGGAAAATGGAAAAGGGAAAGGGAAAGGGAAGAGGACTGTGAGTGGGGAAATGTGCTGCTCTCCACCTCCACAACCACCATCACCACCCCCTCCTCCACACCCCGACGACGGTGACGAAGCTGGTGACGGTGATGTGTCGTGGGTGTGGGAGGACGGGAGTGATTTTGAACCCACGATTCACCCCTTCACAGAGGAGTGGTGGTCTGGTGTCACTGCTCCACATATTCATGCAGGCTTCACCAGGGTGGGTTTCTTCCACCTTTATTTCTCAGAGCAGTTTGTGGAGACTATTGTGGAGCAGACAAACATTTTTGGAGAAAGGCTACGGAGCGAGAGTGAGCGTCAAGGGACCACAAGCAGGCACTTACAGGTGTATGGTTACCCTGTGACAAGTGAGATGTTCTTATTTTTTGCCCAGGTGCTAAGGACAAATTCTGGCTTACTGGTCTGCTGACCCCATTACGTACACCCCTTTCTTCAGTAAAATTATGGGTCGGAATAGATTTCAGTACATTCTGAGCCGCCTCCACTTTTATGATGCAGACGACCCTGCTAATGTAAATAACACAGCTAAAATGAGGAGAATTAGGCTTGTTTTTGATCACCTTCGAGAAACATTCCGCTTGTCATTTTATCCTTACAGAGACTTTGTCATAGACGAGAGTCTTGTATTGTGGAGAGGCAATATTTCCTTTAGGCAGTACATACCCAGCAAAAGTCACCGTTTTGGGTTCAAGATCTCTGTTACGTGTGACAAACTGGTTATGTGCAAGACTTAGTCTTGTACACCGGTGCACAGACAGACATAACAGAAGATTGGAGCATAGGACTTTCAGGGGCTGTGGTAAAGACCACGATTGAGCAGTACCATCATCATGGTCACGTCTTGTACCTGCACAACTGGTACACAAGCCCTCTTCTCGCTCAGTACCTCCACCGTCACGATACCGGAATCCGTCAAGAGAAACCAACAGCATATGGTGCAACTCGACAGGAATCAGGTGGTTTTCTTCAAGACAGATAACATCCTCGCCACTGTATGGAACCACAAGAGGGAAGTTTCTCTCCTGTCCACTGTACACCACCCCCTGATGCACTGCACAGACTCCGTGGTGTACACCCGCCAGAGGAGGGCCCACGTTTGGAAACCTGAGTCAGTAGTGGACTACAGTGTGAACATGAGGCAAGTAGACCAGTCTGACTCCATAATTACCAGTGTGAAATGTGCCAGGACCATGCTGATGTGATACAAGAAACTGTTCTTCCACCTGCTTGATATCGCGGTCCTCAACTGCCACTACCTTCACGTCTTGATGACAAGAAAATCAAAGACCTTTGAAGGGTTTGTGAGGGAGCTTTCCCAAGAGATCATGGGGAAATATTCCGTGGAAAGGGCCCACCCTCGCACCCGCGCCGCAAGGACCCACGTTTGGAAACCCGAGTCAGTAGTGGAGTACAGTGTGAACATGAGGCAAGTAGAACAGTCTGACTCCATGATTTCCAGTGTGAAATGTGCCAGGACCACGCTGATGTGATACAAGAAACTGTTCCTCCACCTGCTTGATATTGCGGTCCTCAACTGCCACTACCTCCACATCTTGATGACAAGAAAATCAGAGACCTTTAAAGGGTTTGTGAGGGAGCTTTCCCGGGAGATCATGGGGAAATATTCTGTGGAAAGGGCCCACCCTTGCACCCGCGCCGCAACTGCCGGTCAGACGCCCCTAAGGCTCACAAGACACCACTTCCTTTTTACCATCCCCCCTCCACAAAACCGCCCCAGACCACAGCGCCACTGTCACATGTGCAGCAATTCCACCATCAGGGAAAGCACAGGCAGACGAGATACAAGTGTGTCGAGTGCAATGTTGGCTTGTGTCTTGAGCCCTGTGTTCAAGCAATACCACACCCTCATACATTACTGAAAATGTTGGTACATTTGCATACTGTAGGTGATACTGTGTGCCTGCAAAAATGTTTTGCACACTAGTCAGGTATATCTGTGATAAATGTTGGAAAATGTTAATAATCTCTGTGTAAAAATCAATTGAAAGTTGGAAAACTGAATGCAGTAGTGTGTATTCGCGAAAATATCAGTCTCTATATAATACCAAGTCAGGTAATGTGGTTACAATGGGAATAATTTTTGTGGAAAATTATAATGGAAGTTGAAGAATACCATGTCATACAGTGTGCTTGCGATAATATCATGCTCAGTGTAATACTAAGGCATGTCTGTATGCGAAAATATGTTCTCAGTAATAATAGTAAGTCCTGGCAGTACTGTATGTGATAACAGTTTTAGAAGTTGAAAAATGGGTTTAATCTTTGTGGGAAAGTATACTCGAAGCTGAAAATAACGAATACTGTGTGCTTGCGATAATATCACGCTCAATGTAATAGTAACACATGTCAATATGCGATGATATTATGCTCAGTAATAATAATCAGGCCTGTCAGTATGTGATAAATGTTATAGAAAGTTGGAAATGACGTAATGATTGTAGAAAAGTATAATGTAAGCTGAAAAATAGAATGTAAGTTGATAGAACAGTCCCAGGAATCATCTGTGACAAAATTCGGCGATTCTCAGGTAGGGCCAAAATGAACTTGCGCTTATATCACCTATATTTTTGTATGAATACCAATATATTCTTATACAAAATGTTAGTTTAGACCTAATAAATGTATTTTGATGTATCATGAGTGGTTTGGAGTTGTTACCCCATCACAGAAAACGCGACAACTGCAGCGCGCCTTTACAGAGTACGGAGCCCAGGTGCGCCGGGGCATACCGGTCTAGACCACTTTGGAGCGTAGGTAAGCACTTTCTTGGTGATTTTCCGTTGTTTCTGACCAAAAGCAGAAGTTTAAGCCAGAAAACAAAAAGTCAAAATTTGCTGGGATCTGGGGGTGGGTTAGGAAAAAACTTGGCAGGATAGGGCGGGTTAAGAATGTTTGTGATGACGTTCCTCATATTGTACTTTTTCCAAAAAATGGCCACAGTTAAAAGGCGACTCTGTGAAGGGTCAAGCTGAGGCACATGAGAAGAACAGGACAACAGCTCTGCTGGGTCAGGCTGAGGCAAACGGGAGGAAGCTGGCTGGGGATCTGCACGGTCAACCAATACTTCCTCATCAGACACCTCCAAATCCTTGTCACCATCAGTCACTTCCTCCTGGAGGAGATGTTCCTCCTCACTATGGTCTGTGACCTCTCTCAGATATTCAGAAATGATTGTTTCATAATGGTACTTTACAGAAGCTATCACTTTCTGGTCTAGAGGTTGCAGGAGGGAAGTCATGTTTGCCAGCAAATGTCGCATCGCTGCCTAGGTGCCGAAATTATATTTATCTCGGGAATATTATCCTCCCGTATTTAATACTGTGGTAGCGTGGAATCATTCAGACACTGGCAACGCGCGACTTGTGGTTTCACTATACACCACTATACACATGTACTTAGAACTGGGAACTGGAAGAAGTGAAAGAATGATATGGCTTTTCTAGGCTTTAATTACAAAAAAGTATTCACAAGTTATATACACAAAATCTTGAGGTATTTTCCCACCTCATTTCATTTCATATCAAGTTCTGTGCTAGAAACCGCACTAAGACATCTACACTCAATTCACTTTATTACTAACACTATATTAATAAATCAGAGCCCTTATAAAAGTTCTGTGCTTTAAAATAAACCTTATATATTTAGTCTTGTAAAAGTTACTAGTGCTGTTATAAATAAAGCACTCTCTTTATTCACTTATATATATAAAGTTACACTGTTACATTAGTACAAGAAAAACACATTTAAA
>JAGKTI010001575.1:1355-14923 GCA_018397915.1 Birgus latro | reverse complement strand
TAAATATTCTGTAATGACAAAGAATGTATTACCACTGGAGTCAATGATGTGACCCCACTTCATCCCCCTTCCCTTCACCTGCCAACTTCATGCTCGCGCTCACTCCTATACTTTCCCCTTCCCCCTACTTCACGCCATTTGTGGGTGAACTTGCTTACTGTTTCTAAATACAACTCAACCTGCATCGTGGTTGACGCTAAAAGATAAAAGAATTATTTTATATAATTCAGACTTTATATATAGCATAGTGCACCACAGCTCATAATCCCAAACAGTCACACAATATTTATTAGCCAATATCACAACATAATACAATGACCACATAATAATATAATACGGCACAGTGGATGCAGCTTGGTGATTTGAGAAATTCTCGGGCATGTACACACTAACACACACACAGGCGCTGTTGCCACGTTAGCTGTATCGCGCGACTAGGTGGTCCAGGTGGAAATCTTGCTGAGTGTACATTCAAGGGATGACATTTTTCTCATTTAGGTCTGAAAATAGAACTCTTGCCGCCCTTTTCCGACAAACTCCACAACTCAGACTACTAAAATAAATTGATACTACCATAAAAACAATAAACCAAAAAATTCAAAATAAATTTGTAATATGTATATTGTTTTAAAATCCAAACCTTGCGTATCATGTACAGGAAAACTTCTAATTTACATATCTAGTTATCTCACAATTGACAATGTTTTTGGTTGAAAAAAAAAAGAAAAAAGTGCAATGTGGCATCACTGCAATACCTATGTGTGCTAGGTATCAAGTTGCCTAAATTTATGCAACTTCTGCATTTGATTGCACATCACGGGATGGGTCTAGGAAGCTGAAATTTGCATTGCCTGGTGTGTCTGAACTTCCTCTTTAATACGGCAAGGGGGGGGGGAGATTTTCGAAACTTCAAAAAGTGGCTGCGGGGTCGGCCTGTAGGATCCGACAAATTCCACGCGGTCAGCCACAGAGGGGTTACGATGTTGTCGTAGAATGAAGTAGCTTTTTGTATGGGAGGGGTTGTTTGTTTGTATTCTTGTCTTGAACCCTTCTTTTTCGTAAAAATAAAGAAACGAAAGACAGATATACAGTAATGAATGTAGATTCTGAAAGGTGAGTGTGTATCTGGGTGAAAACTACCCATATCCAACAAGCTTAATTGCAGTCTTGGTCGAGACTTACTTTTTTCCTCAGAGTTGCCTTTGCAGAATTACTGTGCTTCATTCACACTGCAGTATCTTATATGCCGCAAAATACAGTAACCCATTGCATGCCATGTGGGGTCAGATTGACCCCAACACATTTTTAAATTGATGCCATTCAGCCACTTATTGTTTTAGGGATCTGGCAAATCATGACTTTATTTGTCTTTGGTGAGTGTGATAGCACACAGTATTTGAGTGGAAAGACTGTAGTTCAGGAGTTAGGAGTGCACAAACTTCATTGGGGTTGTCCAGTAACCCACCTAGCATTCCGTGTAACTTTTTTTTTCTTGTTTTATATTATTGACCATGTCTCTGAATGTTGAGATGTTCTACAGTCAGCAGGGGAGAACTGTAGAAGATCCTTCCATTTTTATCATGCTGATAATGGCACCTGCAGTGATTTATGTGATGCTAAAATCATGCAGGGGTTTTCTGATTTTTAAAAATGTCAGTCCTGTTACAGTTTATATTTACTTGATGTGTAAAACATTCAGGGGTTTTCTGAATGTAAGTGTCAATCTTGTTTATGTTCTGAACTTAGATTCAACCAAATTTTTCACGTCATTTTTTGTATTTTCATGATATTGTTATTTTTATGGTATTATAACTGCCAGTACATTTATTTTATTATGTAAAGAGCATACTGACTGAATTAGAATGATATAACCAAAAAATATATGCCACGTTATTCATTATATCGGCAAGCCACGTTATTCATTACATGTTCAACCTTTTGAAAATTTTGAAGAATATCATGAAAATATTACTTTTATTAACCCATGGCGTCTGCCATTTATTTCCACCGATCCTTCCTCTAGCCGGGGGTTTACCCTAATATCGCAGCTAATACTTAGCCAAAATTTAAAAACTAAATGTCATAATACTCAACAATCCTTCGACTTCAAGCTGTGATTGTCCAGGTAATGCATATAGTCAGAGAGAGAGCCTTTGGAAGTGGGGAAACTTTTCATGTTTTTTGTGGCTGTGTCCATATGCATGGCACAAGTAAGGTTTATACTGGCCCTCCACAATAAAAAAACATTTTCAGAATACTGCATTCAACCATAAACACCATTTCTGTGTAGGCTTTGAGGAGTGTGGTGTGAGTGTGCAGTGATGTGAGCAGGGGAGTGCAATCACTGTGGCAACGACCTTGAGGCAGGCTGGCCAACATCTCACCAGACACAGGGAAAACTTTTTGCGTAGGTCTATCAATGATGGAGGTATGCAGGTAAGTGGAGCATGACTGGGATACGTGCAGGAAGGTTGCCATTGTTTACACACAAAATATTCATACAATGCTGCAAAACACTAGATAACGTTTACATACTTCTCGGACGTCTCCAGGCGGTCATCTATACATGACACCTTGATGTCATGGGTTAGAAAACACATGAAAATGAATAAGTGAATAAATAAAACACAAAAGGGACACGTGGTGGATTGGCTACACGTGTCATGTCCTGGGCAACATATGTGCAAAATTTAACATTTGTAACTTTGTGCATATGGCAGAAATCCAAAAATTAAGTTGGGGTCTTTCAAGACCTCACATGGCATTGCGGGTTATGTTTTTTCACATGGCGTACGAAGGGTTAGTTGGAAAGTCTATTTTGGTACTCATAGTACCGGGTAATCGATACCTAGCCATCAGTATTGATACTTGCAGATAAAACAGTTATTATCAAAAGTATCGATATTTTGGTATTGATACGGCTGCCACTAGTGATTATGTTAGCCACAAGACCATGTGGGATTACTGTACACTAACTAGAGGCTAATGGATTATGATGCCTGTCCCCTGTTCACTAGATGGTAAGTCTCTATCTGTCTATTGCCAGACGTCGTAATCCCGTAAGGGGTGGCCACAAACAAATCGCCTCCATTTCTCTCTGTCTCCCGCCATTTCACTGCCCTGCTCCCAGTTCACACCCCCCCCCTCTCTCATATGCCTCTCCACTCCATCCCTCCATCTCATCCTTGGCCTCCCCCTCCTTCTCCCCCCCTCCACCTCATCCTTGGCCTCCCCCTCCCTCTCCCCCCCCTCCACCTCACTCACATACACTCTCTTCATCAGTCTTTCACTCTCCATCCTCTCCACATGGCCAAACCACATTAATGTTTCTCCTAACACTTCCTATCACATCCACATCCACGCCACAATGCTCCTTCACTTCCTCATTTGTCAGTCTGTCTCTCCATGTGACTTCTCATGCTCCTTTCAAATAACTCATTTCTACTGCTCTCACTCTTAACTTCTATCCCTCCAACAGGGTCCAAGCTTCACTTCCATATGTTAGGGTTGGTATCACAATACTGTCATGTAGCTTTTTCACTTCTGTACTCACTTCCCTGTTTCTTATCACTGCTTTCAAGGAACCAGCAACCTTTCTTCCCTGCTGCACCCTTTCAAGCACTTCATCCTCTAAACTTCCATCTTTAGTCATCACACTACCCAAGTACTTAAATGCACTCACATTCTCCATATCCTCCCCATCCAATCTCACTGTACGTTCACTGACTTGTTCTCTCGAAGACCATCACTTTACTCTTCCCTACATTCACCTTTAGATTCCATTTCTTACACACACTCCCAAACTCATCTACCAAGCCTTGCAGCTCCCCTTCGTCGTCACTCAACAACACGGTATCACCTGCAAACAACTGTACAGGGAGTTTCCAAACATCACCCTATCTCACTAGGGCTGCTTCAACATCCACTGCCCTACCTTGTATCTCTTTTATGACCCCATCCATATACAGATTGAACTACCATGGAGAAATGACACATCCTTGGTTCAATCCAACCTTCAAATGGAAAAATTCACTCAGTTCATCATCCACACACACACACTGCAGCCTTAGCACCCTCATACATATTCTTCACGGCCTTCAGCAACTTCCCATCTACTCCATATATTCTTAATACTTTCCACAATCCTTGTCTATCCACCTTGTCATATGCTTTCTCCAAATGCATGAAGGTTGCATACAACTTCTTTCCCTTCTCTAGAAACTTTTCCACTAAAGTTCTAAGAATGAGTATCTGATCTACACAACCTCTTCCCTTCCCAAAACCTCCCTGTTCTTCTCCAACTAATTCCTCTGTTATTTCCCTAACTCTGTCAGTAAGTATCCTACCATATACTTTTCCTATTACACTAGGAAGGCAAATGCCCGTATGATTACCACACACTTCTTTTTCCCCTTTTCCTTTGTACAGGGGAATAATTATACCTGACTTCCAATCCTCCGGGACTCTGCCTTCCTTCCAGGCCAATCTGCACACCTTCCACATCCATTCTATTACTATCTCTCCTCCATGCTTCAGCATTTCACCACACACTCCATCAGTACCTGGGGCTTTCCCCATTTGAACTTTCTTCAATGCTTCGACAACTTCTACCCTACTAATTTCTTCCTCTCATCTCACATCCCTCCTTCTCCCAGCCATTCCCCAGCCACTTATACTTGCATTACTTTCATTCTCTGTGTTCAACAGTTCCTTAAAGTGTTCTCTCCATCTGCTCACTTTTTCTTCCTTCTCCACTAGTAATCTACCATTTTTATTATTCACTCCCCAACTAACTTCTTTGGCACCCTGTCTAATTCTCTTTTCCTCTTTCCAGAACATTTTCTTACGTTCCCTCCACTTTACACTCAAGTTTCTTCCAAATTCGTCATTCACTCCCTTCTTACTCTCTCTCTTACTAATGTTTTCACCTCTCTCTTCCTCTCAACATATAACTCTCTCTTCCATTTCTCAAATTCATCCATGCCCCTTTTTCTCATCCACTTACTATATGCTTTCTTCTTTTGTGCCACAGCCTCTGTCACCTCTTCATTCCACCATGCTGTTCCTTTCACCCCATTTTGTCTTCTCTTCACCCTACACACCACCTTACATGCTGCACAGATTTCTTCTGTGAATATCTTGCACACACCTTCCACATACCCCATCTGCTTCAGTCCATATTTACCCAATCACTCCTCCACTTCCCTCTTATATTCTGCGCTTTTTCCATCCTCTTGTAACCTGTCCATTCTCTTTGTATGAAGTACTTCCTCCTGTCCTTCCCTTCTTCTATTTCCCCATTTCATTTGGACTTTGATTCTGACCACCGCCAAGTGGTAATACAAGTACTGCAGGAAAATTGTTTTGATAAACTGATTTTTTTTCAGAAATTTGGATTATGGATTAATTGGTAACTGCATTGCATCATCTCACACGTTTCATTTGTGCAGTGATGTTTTCTTGAATGTTTTGGTCTATCATAGCTTTTTTTTTTTTTTTTTTTTAAATGCAAGGAAGAAGGAACCAAAGGCCACAGGCCTGCATACTGTTCCTTCCAAGAAAAAGCAAAAACAATACAAAAGAGAGCCAAATTCAAGATCCGTTCAATTCGAGATGCCTGGACACACTGCGTTTGAAAGACTGGAGATCATAGGAAGTAGGAAATACAGACAGAGGAAGACAGTTCCAGAGTTGACCAGTTGCATAAATGAAGGACTGGGAGTAACGGTTAACTCTTGCATTAGAGAGTTGGACAGAAAAGGGATGAGAGTTTGTTGCTAGACGGGTACTACGTGCCCGTCGTAGAGGTGGAGGGATATAAGCAGACAGTTCAGAGGAACAGTGACCATTGAAGTAGCGATAGAAGAGAGATAAAGATGCAACAGTGCGGCGAAGAGACAAAGGTTGAAGGGAATCAGTAAGAGGAGGAGAGTTAATGAGACGAAAAGCCTTTGACTCCACCCTATTGAGAAGAGCTGCATGTGGGGAGCCTCCCCACACATGAGATTTGTACTCCATACACGGGTGAATAAAATCCGTGTACAAGGTCAACAACTGTCCAGGGGTAAAGAAAGTATGGAATCGGCTTAGCACACCTAATCTCTTGGAAGCAGATTTCACAAGAGATGTAATATGTTCTTTCCAAGACAAATCCCGAGAGAATGAAACCCCAAGCATGTTCAAGGATGATGCAGAACATAACTGTTCATTATTAAACATTAGTGGGTAATCCTGAGGAAGATTTTGTCGGGTTGATAAGTGTAAGAACTGAGTTTTGGATGCATTAAAAATAACAAGATTATTTTTACCCCAATCAGAGGTACGAGCCAAGTCAGACACTAGGTGTGCCATAGCCTCATCCCTTTTTTGTTGAAGTAACTACTGAGATGGACGTTGCAGGAACCGAATGGAAAGGTGAAGGGTGGAATCATCAGC
This sequence comes from Birgus latro, assembly GCA_018397915.1. NCBI lineage: Eukaryota > Metazoa > Arthropoda > Malacostraca > Decapoda > Coenobitidae > Birgus > Birgus latro. The sequence continues at coordinate 8,488 of JAGKTI010001575.1, read as the reverse complement.
ATATGAGTGGATAGGGTTAGATGTACAGCTTAGAAGGTCATTGATGAATAAAAGGAAGAGAGTAGGTGATAGGACAGAGCCCTGAGGAACACCACTGTTGATAGGTCTAGGAGAGGAGCGATGGCCGTCTACAACAGCGGCTATAGAACGACCAGAAAGGAAGCTAGAGATGAAGGCACAGATAGAAGGATAGAAACCGTAAGAGGGCAGTTTGGAAATTAAAGATTTATGCCAGACTCGATCGAAAGCCTTTGAGATGTCAAGCTTAACCTTAGTTTTCTGCATTTCTTGAGATTTATGTAAAATGATGTGATCTTCCTAATGAGAATGGATTGCTGTGGCAGAGACTCTTGGTGTTCACATCTTGCCTGTCATGATTTAGTTGTAGGGCCATAATTATAAAAAGGCCTATTAATTTTGAAGAGATGATTCCCAGATAGCTAAAAAAAACATTCAGTGGTAAACAGTGTATGGCTTCATATCAGTTCTGGCTCTCTAACTGTTACAGTCATGAGACATGTGGACTCTGCCAATATTATAATGTTTTAAAATGCTATTCTCTTTTTCAGAATGGCAGTGAAAGAATGGGAAATTACAATATTGATGTTTTGCTGTTGTTGTTGTTGTTGTTGTTGAGAATTTTAGCATCCTCCTCTACTTCCCCCCCTCTGACTTCCTCATGGTTGACATGAAAATTTCTTCAGTTGATGTATTTTATGCCATCACTGGCCTCAATATTAACAAGGCATATGGGCCTGATGGGGTCCTTCCTGTTGTCCTCAAGAACTGTGCTTCTGTGCTTTCACCCTGCCTTGGCAAACTCTCTCACCTTTGTCTTTCAACTTGCACCTTTCTTCCTTGCTGGAAGTTTCCCCACATTCATCCTGTCCCAAAGAAAGGTGACCATTCCCAGGGCTGTAATTATTGCCGATTGCTTTAACATCCTGTATTTCAAAAATTTTTAAGTCTATACTTAAATAAAACATTTTAAAAAGCACCTTTCCTGTCATGACCTTTCTGACCATCAGTTTGGGTTCCACCAGGGATGCATCATTGACGATCTTCTCACCTTCCTTTCAGACTCCTGATCCTCCTCCTTTCGGGACTGGCAGAAGTTTTGCCATTGCACTTGACATCTCAAAGGCTTTCAGTCGAGTCTGGCAAAGATCTGTAATTTTCAAACTGCCCTCTTATGGTTTCTGTTCTTCTATATGTGCCTTCATTTCTAGCTGCCTTTCTGGTTGTTCTGTGGCAGCTATTGGAACAGCCACTGTTCTCCTAGTGCTATCAATAGTGGTGTTCCTCAGGGCTCTGTTGTATCACCAACTTTCATCCTTCTGTTCATCACTGGTCTGAACTGGACATCTAACCTTATCCACTCATATGCTGATGACTCCACCCTTCACCTTTCCACTCACTTTTTGGAGTGTTCATCTCAGCAGTTACTTCAACATACAACGGATGAGGCAATGACACAGCTCATGTCTGACTTGGTTCATAACTCTGATTGGAGTAAAAGTAATCTTGTTTTTAATGCATCAAAAACTCAGTTCTTAAATCTATCAGTCCGACTGATTCGTCTGGCAGCCTAGCCTGCAATTTTTAACAGTATCCAACTTAGTCCTGCATCATAGTTAAACCCTAGATGCTGGATTATTTGTACTGCTTTGACCTCTCAGTACAGAAAATTTTCCCCAAATTGCTTGTTTTCAAACTATCATATCTCGGAAAGTATAGGACTTAGGGAAACAAATTAAAAACCACATTGCTCATCACCACCTTTTCTTGCGAATAAAAGCATCCCCAGGTCTGTAGGAGGTCTTGTCAATGAGTATGGATGAATTTGAAGAAAATAAGTAACTTTGGGTGCACAAGGCAGGATGTACCATATTTCGCGGAGTATAAGACACACTTTTTAGTCTCAAAATTACCTTCAAATATCCCCATGCATCGTGGAGGCCAGACAAGATAGGTTCGCTTGGCTCCATTTAGAAGAATCTCTTAAAGAGATGACCATCTCACTGCTTGGCAGTGACAAGTATTTTCTAGAGTATAAAGACCTTTGATTTATTGTATAAAGTTACATTCACTTGTGTATATACTCAGATTTTACAATAAGAAACAACACGGAACACTCAGGATTTGTTTACAGCTGGCCATGTGGTGGTCTAGGGGTTTAGCGGTATGGTAGTTTAGCAGTTCAGCATTTAGCATACACCCTAGCAGGCTAACATGATCACAGGTGAACTCCCTGCTAACTTTCTGAAATGCAGTCATGATAACTTTGCTTGCTATCCACTCACTAACTAGTAAGGGAATCATATTGGAGATGTTGGCTAGCATGACTGCTGAGTCATTATAACAGACATCTGTCCCATATGGAAATTCAATAACCCTTGTTAGGCTGGCTTTTCTTACTGATATTTTGTCATTCAAGACAAGAATATTATAGAAGGAAACAGTCTGTTATTACCGTTAGTGGAAATCGGGAAAAACAATTGCAAGTTAAACAACACTGCCTGAAATTACAGAATTTTAACGGCTTAGCAGTTTAGCACCTAGCGCTCACCCAGTCAGAAGTTGATCACTGGTGAACTTCCTGCTAACCTTCAGAAAGGTAATCATGATCACTTTACTTGCCATCAACTCAGTGATTAGCAAGGCACTTATATTGGAGAGAGATTGGCTAGTGAGACTACTGAATCATTATAAAAGATGTCTGTCCCATATAGAAATTTGATCACCCATGTTAGGCTGGCTTCTCTCTCTCTGGTATTTTGTTTCATGCGAGAGTATTGTAAAAAGAAACAGTCTTATATTGCTGGTAGAGAAAAACAGGAAAAACAAGTGTAACATACAGTACTGCCTGAAATTACAGCTACACTGTGTTTTTCAGCCGAGAGTGATGTACTTTAGCAGTGTTTAAGCCAGTCAGGGATCAACTGCTTACAGTACTATGTTATGACACTGGGATAAGATTTACTGAGAGATGGGCAGTCATAGCAGTGTCCGCCATTTTTGTTGTATTTACAGCTGACAAAGAGATAATAGCAATCGATTCTGTTTTCCCTCTGCCTCACTTCTGTTCAGAGTGATCGATCCTGTTCACCCTCTGCCTCAGTGCTGTCCTAGCAGAGCTATCATAATCGGCGAAAGCGAATGCAACCCAATGCGTGTATGGGTGGGTGTGGGTGTTGAGTGTGAATGTGAATGTAGAGTGAATGTACTTAATGAGGGTGGCATGGGAGAAGTCCAGGTAGGGGTGCAGTGATAAACCACTTATCATAGCTCATTAACCCAGTAATGTATTTTGTTGAGTACAGCAAGCTTGCCCCTACCGTGGCGTGTTTGGCGCGAAACCACGTAAGTTTGAACCACACCTTATTTTGCTCTCTAGATCCTTTAAATGTGGTGTTTTGCTGTTATGTTATTGGTAATCAATATAAAGTAATTTAGATGGTTAGAAGGTTTATTTAATGTTATAACTTACAATTACAGTACTGCACAGCAGAACTTCAACATACAAATACATAAGCACAAGGCAACATTCCGACGGTGAATTGTCCTGAAACTGATCGGTGTCGGAATGTTGCCTTGTATTTACATATTTGTATGTTAAAGTTTTGCTGTGCAGTACTGTATTTGTATTCACAGTGCATCATATTGATTACCAATGACAGATAACAGCAAAACGCCACATTCAGGGGGTCTGTGGGGAATCGTCCATATTTTGACGGGGAATTGTCTGGCAGCTAATTGTCTCGGAACCCGATGATCATAGGTAATTATATAAATCACGTTAACTGGTTACAGGGCTCTATTTAATGCTTTAACTTTATTCAAGTGCTTTAACTTACGAGTACAGTACATACCAGAACAGTAAATGTTTAATTTACAAATACAGTACTGTGGAAAATCAGTACAACAAATCTTTAACGAATAAATAAAAAAAACTATTCCAACGCCTATCAGGTAAACTGGTTATAAGACTTTATTTCTTGCTTTAACATTATTTAATAGTACTTTAACTTGCACATAAACTTACCAGAGCAGTAATGTAAATATATAACTTAGAAAATACAGTACTGTGGAAAACCAGTACAACGAATCACGTGATCACAACAGTGTCTTCTACGCTGATCTTAGTGGGGTTGGCCTTTCAAAGGCCTGTCTTGCATAAATTTATAGTTTTCGTAATGATTCTTTAATCTTAAGTTGTCTTATATGTATCCCAGCACTTACCACATATAATAGTGAGCGCATTCGGTGAGAACACGTTCGGAGCAAGCTTCTATCTATCTATCTATCTATTGCCAGACACCATAATCCCATAAGGGGTGGCCATTTGACTGAGTTATTTGTTTACAGGGAGGGGCACTAACCCTCCACAAACCCACTTGCTGACACATAGGGAGCACGTATGGTTTGGTTATATGGTTACCACCCAGCTACTGCACTATATTCTTGCTCACCAGATGGTTTTATTCAGTTCAAGAAACATTGTGCACTGAAGGGGTTAGTGTGGGCTGGATCAAATGCCCTTAGTTTGAAAAGTTTCACTAATCGCTTGTGCTCAGTAAAAACGTTCACATTAGCAGTAATATGAGAATACAGTAAAACCTTGATATAACGGAGTTCAGTAGACCGGAACTCACTTTAATCGGACTTGAGGAGCTACCGGACTATATTCCTATATATCGGAAAAAGTCCGATAAAGCCAGAGCAGTCCGGACTGTCTGACCACCTCAGCTTTGTTCACCACAATAAAATAAATAAAAGACATGTTTATCAGCGTACAGTACAGTATTATATATATTATACCATTTTATTAATGTAGTGAGGTTATAATACAGTACAGAAAGACAGTGACAGTCAAAACAGTTTTAAAAACGTTCATGTGATTCGGACTAATGTCTGATATATCGGAAAAAGTCTGGATTAGCAGGGGAAAGTCCACATGTCGCTTTTATCGGAATTTTGCATTTTTGGGAATGGTTCGGGCCCCAATTAGTCTGTTATAGTGAGGTCTTTCTGTAATTTCAGTAGGCTGGTTAGCTCATGTTTGGCAGCTTCTTTGACTAAACTGTTAGAATATAAGAGGATAAGAAAGAAGGCTTTCCCTCGCTTACCTACCCTTTCACTGAAGCTGGTAGAAAATGGAGATAGTGATGTAGAATTTTGATATTAACATTTAATGATAAGGATTGTGTATAGGGGAGCTGGGTGGTAGAATGAATTTCTCGGTACCTATCTATCTTTAATTTTTTATTTATCTAGCTCTCTGTTTGATATTCACCTTGGCATTTTCAGTGCAGAATTATGTTATGATATTTGAAAATGGGGCTGTATTTCTCTTGCACTATCCTTAGTGCTGTCACTTACCATACAGTGGTATAGCAGCTGGGAGACAGCAGTGTTATAAAGGCGTAACAATGGATGTTTGAATGTTTATATTCAAAATGTTTTAAGGTGAATGACTGTCTTTAGTATGCACTAAAATGTGGGATACAAATCATGAAATAAATAAATTGTTACCAGAAAATGATGGTTTAGAGTTGAGTAAGGCAGAGGTGTTCACCACTTGGCAGCATAGTGTATAAGTATCGGACATGGCAGTCACTAAGAAAATCAACCCTTTCTCACATCTTATGCACTAAAATATGGGATACTAAGCATGATATAAATAAATTGTTACCAGAAAATGATGGTTTAGATGTGAGTAGGGCAAATATGTTCACCAGTTGACTAGATAGTGAATGTATGTAAGAGACATGGTAATCACTGAGTGAGAAAATCACCATTTTCACAGCCTGTGCACTCAAACATGGGACACAAAGCATGAAGTAAATAAAATGTAACCAGAAAAATTATGATTTAGAGGTGAGTAGGGCAAATATGTTCACCAGTTGACTAGATAGTGAACGTATGTAAGAGACTTGGTAATCACTGAGAAAATCACCTTTTTCACAGCCAGTGCACTCAAATATGGGACAAAAAGCATGAAGTAAATAAAATGTAACCAGAGAATGAGGATTTAGAAGTGATTATGGAAAATATTTGGCAGTTGACAGTGTACTGTACTTACATGTCTGTGGTGGTTGTTTACTCCACCTCTATAGCTCTGACAGTGGTGAAAATGCTTTTGAAGCATGTACAGTAATCTAGTGTTCTGTTCCTTAGCGCTGTGAATTATGATTATTTAAACAAAAACTCACGGCGGTTCAGAGACAACTCGGAGTGGTGGGAGGGGGAGACAACGGTGGGTATGGAATGTAAACACAGCTGTTCAGCACTGTGTGCCAAATTCAAACTTACAGGTAGAGAAAAATTAGGTTTTTTTTTTTCTTTATACATTAGCCTACGATATCCGAATAGTGGTGTAACTAGATAGTGGTCGTCCGGAAAGTAGAGATTATTGACATATAGTGTGGTGAAAAGATGTAGGATGAGGGATGAGAAGGAAAATGTGTATATTTACAATGTGAAGATGAGGGAATAGGGAATAAGAATGGAAGTGAAAATGAATGAAGATGAATGGGGTCGGGTGTTAATAAAGTGTGAAGGGTGAGATGAGTTATAAATGTAGTCGGTGAGAATGATAATTAAGTGAGGATAGTGAAATGAATATATACACAATATGCAATCTGTAGTGAAAATCCGGAGAATAATCTCTATAGAAAGGCTAGTAATGGGTTGATGAGAATGAGCTATAGTATAGTTATATATGTCGGTTCGTGAACGAAGTGATGGAGGTCGGTTGGTACGAAGTTAACGCGTCTAGTTCCGACCGTTTTTTTTTACCCAGCCTACCCCCAGGTCCCGACCAATTTTCTACTTTTTGTTTTTTGGCTGAAACCTTCGCTTTTGGTGAGAAACATTGAAAATTCATAGAGAAATCGCGATCCTGAAGTTAGAAATGTTGATACAGGTGTCACTCAACCTAAAGTTTTCCTTCTTTTTCAGGGTACCTGGCTAAAGAAAATGAACTATGGAAGGGTTAACTAATTCAAGCCACTTTAAATTACGTATTTATTTCATTTACTTGGTATGAATTTATGTTATTGGTTTTCACACAATAATATAGGCATTTATAAGCATTGTTCACTCATCCAAAACCCCAGTATATGGCACCT